>CABFVZ010000866.1:73117-87804 GCA_902151445.1 Timema monikensis | reverse complement strand
ATTCCGGATTGGATTCTAGATCCATTCTCATTTGAAGCTGTGAATAAGCTTGATAACTCTTTGCAGACAGAGTTTCTAGATCTGAAGTATGACAGTGAGGCGAAAATCATTTTCAAGCAGAGCGGTTACGAGTTAGGCTGGGTGAGGATTATGGACACTTATCCACAACTGTGGGGAAAAACTGAACCACTTCTCATCTCGTTCTCATCTCGTTCCCATCAGCATATTTAGTTGAAAAAGGATTTAGTTCTGTTGTCCAGCTCCTCATTAAACATAGAAATAAGTTGGACATTTGCCTCATAGGAGACTTGCGCCTGAACTTGACGAACATAGAGCCGGATATTCAAGCTTTAATGGAAATCTACCAAGCACAAGGCAGCCATTGAAAAGGTAAAATAAAACAATAACAAAGTTTTCAAACTTCCATTTATTTTTTCAAATTTTAACTGTCAACTTTCTTANAAAAGGTAAAATAAAACAATAACAAAGTTTTCAAACTTTCATTTATTTTTTCAAATTTTAACTGTCAACTTTCTTAATTCTTCCAGATTCCAATTTAAAAATGAAAACATGTACTCGTTTTTTAAATGACCGTCAATGATCTTAGTTAATTATTTCACTTCTTTGTTCTTTAAAAAAATCTGTAAAAAATGTACATTTTAATTTTTTTTCCTATTTTATTTAAGAGTGACCGGATAGAACTGCTTTGGTTGTTTTTATATACGGTAATAAAATTGTTTAAAATAATAAAACTGCTTTATTATTTACACTTTACTTTAAATTAAAATTAGGCATACAATGAAAATGAAAAGGGGCAATAGGTGTTAGTCAACCTCCAGAAAGGGGAGATGGGCCACAAAAGGTTGGGAACCACTGCTCTAAACAGTCAGAAATTACAACAAAACAGATGTGTTCAACTTGTTCATCACCTTTGAAATAATCTACAATTGAGTGTATTTTCAAGTGCTTGCTTGCCCATTGATAACTTTGAGATTCGTTCTCAACGAAAATCAATCGTCACCGCCCAATCCCCCGACCTAGGTTTCATTCTACCGGAACTTATCAGGGAGGTGTGTGAAACGCGCAACACAACTTCCTAAAAGAGGAAACCAAAAAAACACAAAAGGGAGAAAATGGAAAATTGTAAAGAATGATAGGAACATGTAGCAATGTAAAGTGTGAACTGTGTTCTTCTTGTCATTGTAAGAAGCCATATTGTGTTTGTTCCTTTTACATGTTTTTATACACCTTTCCTACACCTACTTCCAAATATAATATAATTCTATGTTTTTAATTGTGAACTTTTGAGGCCTACAATTTTCTGGTAATTGTGTAGGTCTTCTACCAACCTTTCAATGTTTAATTTAAAACTCAGGAATGTAAACCTTAACGATGTATTTACCTGCAGTGACTTGCGACCCCTATCTTGTGGAGGAGCGGGATCCCACCAAGAGTCGGGCTATGGAGAGCTCCTTGTGGGAGTTGGCGGCACTGCAGCACCATGTGCTCCCCAGTGTTGCTACCGCAGCAAGGTTCATCAACTCCCCGCTACCCTCGGTAGAGTGGGATATGAGCAACATCCTGGAGAACACTGCGGATGATGTGAGTGCCCTTTTTTTTACGATTCCTCCAAACATACTTAACATTTTCAAGATGCGGTCAATTAATTCAAGCCCAGCAAATTTTATGTGAAATATTCATTTGAAGACGACTTCTGGGAAATAAATACCAAAAAAAAGGCAGAATATATTGTTTTAATATTAAATGGGTTTTATTTAGAGTTGAGTTGAATCCACTACTTTTAGAATTTGAATCTTTTAACTTTCAAATCCCAAATATTGAATTTGAATCCGAATCTTGGAAAAAAATTATGAACCTCAGAGGAAATACATGAATTATAAAAAATGGAAATAGTATTATATTTGTAAGAAGGTATAGGAAAGGAAGTTTCGTTGTGCGTTTCACACTCCTCCCTGATGAGTTTTCATTGTGACAGCCATATTGTGTTTGTCCCCCTTTCCTATACCTTCTTCCAAATATAATAAAAAAATGTAAATAGTAACTTTACTTTCATTACTGTTTCTAGCCTCTAGCCTGGGTCAGTTTTTTATTCAAGCCCTATATTTTCCACTACTGACTTGCTAGGCTTGCCTTATAATATAACTTAAGACTAGGACAAACACAACATCCAATTACCGGCCGTTAATTTATCAATATGAATGTGTAAACTCACAATTCACCAAAGATAAATTTTTGGCCACGCTGGGAATCAGCTTAATCGGTAGTGTGTCTGTATATCGAGCTGAGGTGTCAGCTGGAAATGGTAACTGAATGTTTAAAAAAATTCTTATAATGCTCTATCATAATATTCATACTTTCAGTTAAGTTTTAAATTACTGTTCTGGGACCTGATTATTGAGTTTGTCCTATAAATTATGTTGGTTCTGAACTGTCAAAAGCTTAAAAACAAATATTAATGGAATTTTATTTTTATATTATCTCGAAACCTTAAATCTCAAACATCCTTAAAGATTCGAGGGTATGTGTTAGCATTTATAAAACTTTATTAAATCACAACAAATTTACTTTGATAATAATCCAATTGATTATTATTAACATAGTGCCTGTAAATAAATCTTAAGCTCAGTCTTAAATTAATTACTCAAGTATTTCATTGGGATGTGCGAAGCTTTTATAATTATAACATCATTTTGATAAAAAAAGTTCTCACTTCAAAAACCCCAAAGCTTCGCCAATAAATTGTTATGTTGCAATAAAACATTTTATAAATGCTTTATAATGCTTAAAACTCTATTATAAATAAATGTGATAAATTATTTTCCAACTTAAAAAGAATAATTCAAACTTTGATTTGTCTTTGGGAATATTTCATAACCTGATAATTCCATTCCTTTTGATTTGCTTTTTTGTTTACTTGAATTTTAGTCCTTTTGTTTCAGATATTTGATAAAGAGGGGAAGAAAAAGATGAAAGAAATGACGCTAACATTTGAAAGGCCGCACTCCATGAATTTACCCAGAGGAGAGAAACTATCACAATATTGGAAACTTACTTGATGATAGATTTAAATACATATTATGAAATTATATTTTGTACAAAAGTATTATAAATAAATATTAATATTACGAATGCATTAGTTGGTTAATATATCGGCAGAACAAAAGACAAGGCATGGCTTCCTGTGGAGCTGTGATGGTCCCTTAGGGTCGCCATGAAAACACAGAAAAATTAATAAACCCCACAGTCTTCTGTGGCCCCATGGTTTAAGGCATCAGTCTCACAATAGACTACACTGCCGGTGACATTGACGTTCGATCCTTGTCAGTTGTACTCAGGGTGGTTTTCCACTCTACCTTCTCCACACATGTGGGTACATTTCTTCTAAATTCAACCTTCCTCATCCCAAACCCAATAGCGTAAATAGATTTAGTACATAAGCTTATAAACTTGAATGTTTATTAAAATGCACTGCTAAAAAAAAGTTATTGCCTCACAAAATATTCTTGTTACATTTTATATGATTTTTTTTTTTCTACATTAAATTTTTAATCACACTCTTTACCATTTTCCATATTCTCCCTTTTGTTTTTTGGTTTCCTCTTTTTGGAAGTTGTGTTGCGTATCTCACACCTTTCCCTGATGGGCTCCAATTGAATGAAACCTAGGTCGGGGGATTGGGCAGTAACGATCTATTTTCTTTAAGAGGCGGCCATTACCTCTTTGTCCAGTGGCAGCAGTGTAAAGTGTGAACTGTGTTCTTTTCATTCGTCCCTTTTATATGTGTCTATCCACCTTTCCTGTACCTTCTTCCAAATATAATATAATCACAAAATAGTTTTTTTATTTAAGTGTGTCCTCTACTAGGAGTTACTGCTTACCTGCTTAAGGTTTAACTCCTAAGGATTTGTCATACCAGTGGTACTGTGGAATTTAGGGGATGCAGAAAGGGTGTTGCCCTGGTTTTTAACCATAAAAGGGACGTGCGAGAACAATTTTTTTTTAAATTCGAGACAAGAATATAAAAAAATATTGAGACACGAGAAAATGTCCCTGAAATTATAAAAGTTTAAATGATTTTTATTAAAGTAAATAAATAATTTATATAGAGTTCCTGTTTGACATTTGAGATGCTGCTTGCTTTAGATTGTCTTATAATTGATTCAAACACTTGAGATATAAATCCTACACATTCTAAATGCAATTAATAAACTTGTGATAGTTACAATGCATGTACCATTTATAATCTAGTTTAATAGGCTTATAATGTCAAAAGTTTTATATAGAGAAACAGTATTTATAATCAAAAACATTTATTATTGAAGAGTATTTTGGGGCTGGGGGGAAATGCAGCCTATTTTTGGGTTATTATGGTATTATTATAAATAATAAATTCCCAGGTTAGTTTTTGTTATTTATTAAGGCAGTTTTTTTAGATTCATTTTTAACTTTTGAGACAAGATCAATCTTTTTTTTTTCTTGAATTTTCGAGTCTTGCAGCTTCCTCGTTGAACTGGACGGTAATTAAACACAGAAGAGTATGAAGATGTCATAGAACAAGAATCAAGGCACTAAATAGTTTACTTAGCACTTAACTATGTATTAATAAGTTAACTTCTCCTCTAGTAATATAACATCAGGTCTACAACAAAAAATGGGTCATTCGATTTCCTTAATTCTGTTGTTGTGTCTGTTCTAGATTTTGTTATATCAGAACTCATCAGGAGGGAGTGTGAAATGTGCAATGTAACTTCCTAAATTAGGGGAAAAATAAAGACATTAAATTGGTAAAAAAGATAGAACATTTAGATAAGAACAAAAAAAAGGAATAACATAGGATATAAAAACAGCAAATGATCAGATTCCAGTAGACAAAGATTGAGCAATTGAGCTCAACTGCTGAGGACAGGGAGATCGAGGTTCGAATCTCAGTCGGGTGAACTGGGGGTGGTTTTTCATAAATAGTTCTCCACTCTCCCTCCACGCAAATGCGGGTTCACTCCCTCTAAATTCAACCTTCCCAATTCCTAATCCATTAGCGTAATTAGTACTTAAAGCATATAACCCGAACGGGTAGTAAGACGCGGTGCTAAAAAAATAAAATAGATTATTCTGTGCCTCATAACAAAGCAATTCATCGTTAAAGTGGGCCGAGAGTTACAAATCCATAGTTGTAGTTTTGAATAAAATCATGTTAGTGACCTAAGGGTTCATCCATAAGCCATGTAATACTTTTTTTCATTACCAAGTTTTCGAACCTTCTTCCCTTAATATAGCACTGAGTAGACATTTAGACTGAACCCATCTCATACCAACTTGCGTTAGTACGTAACTTTTCACATAGAGTGTGTCATTATTTCACTAACGTCGATTGTGAAACAAAACATAAGTGCTTAACTTGCATTTTTCACACTGTACATATTCAGAAATTATCTGTTTTCGTTTCAAGTCATCCAATATTTGAATAACGTAGAAAACTGGGAGCTGAAGGAGGAGGCAGAGGACAGGACACATTGGCGGTCTAAATTCACCGACAAAAGGAATTGACTTGTCGTAAGAAAGAACACTTAATAATTATTTTTTTATTATTATTAAGTTAATTTTTCTACATTAAAATTCAAGTAGTAAGTTCTGTGTTACGTAGCACCATGATGAACCCCCCCTCCCCCATGTAGACATTAACAACGCTCACTGCTTGTCCCCCCTCCCCCCTCCTATGTCTACCATCTGTGAAAACTGGAATTAGCCGGGAATTTTAAGTGGTCGAGAATAAATTGGGAATTTTGTAATTTACAACAAAAAAATCTGGGAAAATGTTGTTTTAATCATAATATGAAATATAATAGTCATTTAATCAGTAAATTACAATATGATTCAATATTATTGTTAGTACAGTAGCCCCATGGCTTCTTTGGTGCTGACTGACAGCTCTCAGCTGACAGTTAAAATCTTTGAAAAGTTACCAGACCAAATTATTTATCCCTACGCCAAACCATATGATCTGCAAAAACATGTGTGTTTAGCAGCTGTCACTTCTTCAAAATGTAGGTATACATCTAAAGGTTGACTGTCAGAAGTCAGCTGTGAGCTGTCAGTCAGCACCAAAGAAGCCATGGGGCTACTGTAGCTGTAGTAGACTATGTTAATACAAATTTAAAAATAATTATTTAAATATTAAAACATTAGTATTCATAAAAAAGATTAATGAAAAAGGGGGGGACGTAGAAGGGTGTAACATACTGTTGAGTCGAGAATTTTAAGAAATTATCAGGGGAAATCAGAAATTAAAAAAAAGTCAGGAATTTCATTTGACAAGTTGAGTGGTCCCCTCCCCTTTTCCCTCCTAACAGTGTTACATGATTTATGGATAAACCCTAAGAACTCTGCATCAAATATTTAATGTTAATATAATATCGTTAATGGGATATAAATGTTTAGTGTCAATTATTTGGAAGAGCTGATTTAACTGTGAACAACAATCACAAAATATGGTAATGTTTGTTAAGTGTCATAGAAGAATCCAACAATGAATGACACTGGAACGGTTTTTGTAGCAAGGATCAAGTTTTTGTGCAAGTTGATGTTCTTTTTATTTTGTTTTTGGTATCTAACGTACACGAAGAACTGAATGGTTATAGATCAGCACAGGACTTTAAAAAAATCTGCATGGTGTGAGCCCGCAAGCAAGCTACACCGACCATGTGGCCACCGCCATTAGCGATGATAGTACCAACATTTGCTGAGAGGGTGTGTCATGTGGTAAGAACGAGCCCGTTGAATTAAGTTTTATAAACCAGAACTGATACGTCTTTATTCAAGCATCTCCTCATTTGTCCCCTCAAGGCTAAGTGGACCCCGTTTCTGACCAGCTGCTTCACAGAAAATTTTTGGAAGCATTGGGGATCGAACCTAGGAACTCTGACCACTAGTTATAAACCAAATTAAATCTAGAACAAACACAACACCCAGCCCTCTGGAGGTCAATTCACAACTGTGTAAGGAGCAAAACATATTTCACCAATTTTTCGACAGTGCTTGGAATTGAACCTGGGACCCTTAGCTCAGTAGACAGAATTTGTGTAAGGCATTTCAAACAAATAGAAGTATACTACATTCACGGTAGGAATTATTCTCTGAAAGTTATTTTTTCCTACCAATATTCTACTATATAATAGATTTCTGGTAGGGAAAAAGGCCTTTTAGAAAACAATTCCTATGCTGAACAGACTTTAGTAACCCGACTTCATTGCAGAACAACAAAGAAATATCCTACTTCACTAGCACAATCTTCAGGAAGATCGGTACAATGAACAGCGTTATGAACTTTGCTCCAACCAAACTTCGCCCTGAGCGAGTCTGGCTCAAGTTCCTTGGCAACTTCAGGATCCCTAGGGCCGGTTAACTCTCGGAACTTGGTGTGGGTATCCCCGTCGGGGTGGATGAGCTCTATAGCCACACACGGGCCTAAGAGCAGCTCATTCACCATATCAAAAAACTCTGGGACAACTCCGTTGTAAACCTCGTAGAATTCTTGTGCGCCTGCACGGACCATGTTAAACATTTGCATCGCTCTTATCTGGAAGTTTTTCCTCAGAATTTCAGACAGAACGAGTCCTAACAATCCGTCTCTGACAGCGTGTGGCTTTACCAAGCACAGCGTTGTGTTTTCTAAGAGGGCCGAGGTCTTAGGAGCAACCATTATCCTCTCTTCACAAGTCGGGAAGAATATTTCCAGTTCTCTTTTGGCCTCTTCCTGTGACTGGGAACCTTGGACCATATTGTGTTGTATATCCTTTCCAAAACAGGCTCGCAAGCTGTCAGGACTTTCTTTCCGGGCCTTTTCTGGGTCCGTTGGCCCGATTACTTCCCTCCAGCGAGCTACAGCATCTTTCCCTACAAGTTTCATGGCAAGGCATGGCGATGTCAGATGATCCAATAAAAATCCAATGAATACCTTATCAACATGTTCCCTGTAAAGGTCAAGAATATGACTTTTCTCCATGCAGACCATCTTCATTTTGGCTATTATAAACTTATTTTTCATTATAAAGTCTAGAATTTCACCGCACCTGTCCAACGCTTCAGGCTTCAACAATGCAAATGTGACCTCCATAAACTTTCCCAGGCTTGATCTTGTAAACTCGTTGGCAAAGTCGAGGATATGCATGTTGCGGGACAGAATATAAAGTGTCGAACCGATATACATGTCACCTAGATTCACAGTCGGAACTTGGATGCGTTTTAAAAATAAGCGGCGAGTTTTGAGCTCATATAATTCAATGGTATTGTCCTCAAGAAAATAACTTAACTGGAATGTTTTTGTGAGAGCAGCATCATCATCATACCATTCAGCAATAAAAGAATACTTATCGGTTGTCATCCTATTATATAATTTAAATGTCACATAGGTATTGTTTATATATAAACTTTAATCAAGATATTGATAGCAATTATATGAACGGGTACTGTTAATTTTTTTTCCTTCCATGTATTTATTTAAACCCTAAATATAAGTAGAAAAATTGTTAAGTTCATAACATTTGATTACCTAATTTTTTAACATAAAAATTATGTTATGATTAACGTTTTCAGTGATAGTTCGTTATAATGCTACCAACATAAACTAATATATTAAAGGTTCTGATGATGAATCTATTTTGAATTTTGAAAGCCACAGAAAGTATAATGCACAGATAACTTACACACGGAACTCAGATCAGTGTGACCAAAAAAATGAGTGTTGTATTTACTGGGTTTGTCAGCATGGTTTTGGTATTTAAATAATTCTTAAAATACTAGAAACTGGGTAGGACCATGCCCTATAATAATTATATATCCTTGCCCAGGGCAAACATATATTCTCTTTTACCCGAACAAAAATGGTATTGATTTCCATTTATTAATTTAGTTCATCATTAAAATTTGATAGCAAACACACACCTTCTTTAGTAACCTGATTTATAGCTTTGCGTATCCATACTATTCCTATTTTCACGATTGAGTCTGTAAATGCTCTGTTAGTGTGATAAATTGATTTTAGCTAGGAGTTGATCCTTTATAGTAGCCTATAATATGTATCAAAGAGGTTGTTCACAATATATTTCTGATGTCATATAAATATAAAATAAACTAACATTAAAAAAAAATATATATATATATATATATATATATATATATATGCTTTTTTAAAAGTTCACAATAAATACAATACTTTATAATTTTAATATCAATGTTACAAAGTAATTATTTATGAGTTAACAATCAAAATATCTTACAAATGTAATATAGCCCTTTGACCTAGTGGCGGACGGTGATAGCACATTTAAATATATACAATACAGGCCTTTGGGTATTTTAGGACATTTTAAGAAGTTATTGGGACAAAATAAAATATAATAAGCTATTTCTCTCTCTATCGATTGTGTTAAACTGAATTTTGGTTAACATTACTATACCTACTGTTTCAGAACTTGGTATATTATATTTTTATTTTGCAATGTTAGCCCTACAATTGTTTAGTATGGTAATTTAACCTTTAGAGTGCGCAATCCTAAATGTACTATGCTCTATCTGATAAAAGAGATCGCTGCAATCGATTCTTTCGGGAAGAACGTCAAGCGTGGCTAATCAAGGTAGGAAGAGGTAAGACCAAATTGAATTATTTTATTTATAATACCTCGTCAATTCCATGATA
This sequence comes from Timema monikensis, assembly GCA_902151445.1. Lineage (NCBI taxonomy): Eukaryota > Metazoa > Arthropoda > Insecta > Phasmatodea > Timematidae > Timema > Timema monikensis. The sequence goes on along the minus strand of CABFVZ010000866.1, from coordinate 78,092 downwards.
TAAGAGCACATACACTTCCTCAACTGTTTACTATTCCTTAATAATAATGATTTGGATACCGTAATTTGCTTACAAAACGGTATTATTGGTGTGGCTGTTGTCTTGTCATTCTGGCATTTGGGCTGGTTAAATCAGCAATGTCGGTTTTTGTTTCAAAGCCGAACTTATGTAAACATTGATTAAAAATACTTTTTGTAAGTTTATTTGGTTGGCTCCCAAATCTTTATTACTCATTTTAAAACATTTTGGTAATTTCCTTTCTTAGTTGCTGTTAACAACATCCTTTTTATCCGAATTTTTTCCACAACCTTTGTTAAGTAGGACTATTTGTTGACAAAACAAATTGACTTGAAAATTTGGAATTAGAGATGCAATATTACTTTTTTCTTACCTTCTTAGTTATTTGTGACATATAGGAAAATGTTTTTATAAAGTGTTTTTTCACTTCAACTTATTTTTTGGTGTAATCTGAATATTTTAAATAATCAGGGCAAGATGTGTAAGCACCTTATCAAATAATATATTGTATTTCACTTAAGATAGCAAATTATTACAAATTTAATGCTTTCATTGTACTCACAAGAAACTGGAAAATCCAATGATACTATTAAGTTAAATATATTTATTTGAAATTCAACACATTTAAACAATTTAATAAAACAAGTCTGAATGTAAACATTGTAGACCAACACATTGCTTGATCCATGATTACTTACGATATGATTTTTTCTTATAGACAAAAGTCAAAATGTTTATTTTGTGAATCTTAATTAATATTCTATTTCATTAGTTCATGGAAGTTAACAAGGTTAGAGTAAGTCATCTAAGTAATTACCATAGCGAAGACTGGGCTAAGCTAGGAGATAGGTATAAAAAAGAGCCTAATAGACCTATATTTATTATTTAGACTTAAAATATATATTATCACTTTATTTTAATCATATTTGACTCCTGGTGTGTGTGTGTGTATATATATATACACACACACACACACACACACTAGTATTTATATTTTGTGATTTTCAAGTTTTTTAGAAGAAGAAAAAAATTGTCCTAAAAGTTACGGTTCTTAGGTTTTGCCTTATATATTAAAGAGAAAAGAGATAGGGTCTAATTGGAAATAATTTTAATATTTACATTTTTAATCCTCTTTAAGAAAGAAGGGTTTAAAACCTTACAGGTGTGTGAAGCTTTGTAATGTCAAAAGTCTAAACTGAAATCTCTGTAACTTCGACTTTGAAATCCACATTAATCATTGTGTTCTTGAGACATTTTGAATGAAGAAGAAAACTTCGACATCTTATGAACATATTGAAAATATCTCACTAAATATGACATATTTCAACATAATCAATTTTAGAACGGCTACTAAACAGTATTTTAACGTAGACTTGTGACTAAATATAATTTAAAAATTAAAAGTAGTGTAATGTGACGACAATAAAAACCTGTAACTTCTAATTCACCTCGCATGTTTCAAACTTTGCTTCAAATTTAAAAAGTGAACTTCATACACCTCAAATATGTAGCATATTATATTGTTCTTGGTACAAAGTATGTTAGTTTGTCCATTCTTTTGATTTGCCTCATATTTTAAATTTGTTTATTTTGGTGAAATGTATTTTGTTCACTACCTTAGGAAAATGAGCAGTTCTGAGGAGGTGTCGTGGATTTCCTGGTTCTGCGGCCTTCGAGGAAATGAGTTCTTCTGTGAGGTAAGTAACAAATATATCCTATTGTATTATAGTAGGTAGTAGTGTTTGTATTCTTATAAACCCCATGTACAGCTCATTATTGGTCGCAAATCTGAGAACGCTAATATTTTTAACTCTTTTAGTAACATATTATAAATAATTTTATTTCTATCTTACAGCATACTTTATTTCCATTCTTTATGTGAATTAGGGAAGTGTCAGGGGATCGGGGTAAAATGGGATGTTTGGTTGTTTTTATATATATATATTTTTTTTGATAAATATACAGTGCATTTCAATAATACTTATATATATATATATAGTTTTTGATAAATATACAGTGCATTTCAATAATACTTATTTCTAAGAAATTGACAGTATTATTTCTTGGGAAAGATGAAAGGAAAGTGGAAGAGATTAAAGGAGGAAGATTGCTGGAAGGATGTAGGAAGATATAGAGACATTCTACTAAACCGACCCGGCCAAAGGCTGGAATTATGATGATGATGATGATTGTTAATCTAAAGAGGTTACCCTCCTAATCTGAGTCCTATTGTTCCTGCAGGTTGACGAGGATTATATCCAGGACAAGTTTAACTTGACAGGACTGAATGAGCAGGTCCCACATTACCGCCAAGCCCTCGACATGATACTGGATCTAGAACCAGGTGACTGATAATGTTTATGGGACTTAGTTGTCTTAGTAACTCGAGGATCACTAAAATAGGGTTGAACTCTTTCAGAGATGATAACCATAATTTATGTGGTGTATTTGGACTCAAGCAAAATCATGGGGGCTACAGGAAGAGAAATTGAAGGATTTTAATACATGGTTTAGAAATCATTAGCTTTTCACCTACATTTTTATTTACACCATGTTTCACTACCGATTCAGTTAAACTAGGTGTACTAATTATGCTAATTAATCTATTCTTGATTTGGGAAATTTAATTTAGAACATGTGTACCAGCATTTACCTTGAGTGAGAGTGTGAAAAAACAACTCTCTGTCAGGGTTCCTGCATGTCACAGAATTTTGTTTTACATTGCCGAACATCTAAAACTTTGCAGACATCAACCAACAGTCATCAATAAATGTATGAAACTTTTACAATTATCTTCTAAAGGTCTTAAAATGGACATAACTGTAAATCTATACATCCAAACAGCCATTCTGAACGACGACAATATTTTGAAGGAGCAAACACATTTTGAAAATCTGTCCCTCACTTACACATTTAGAAAGCTGCCTCAACACGTTAAAATAAAATAAAAAAAATCCCAGTTCAAACAACACTTGCTATCCCTTTGTCCCAAACTTACATCATTTTGAACCATAATCAAGAAGATTAACACCATAAATTTATCTTCCTCATCTTATAATAATATCACAATAATATATATATATCGATATTTACTCATGATAACACACTGTCACATTAACAACACTATCCATTTTGTCAATTGTTCAATTTCATTTCTTCATATTGGTAATTTACATAATACACATTGTTGAAATTATTCCATATAAAACCATAATATTTTAAAACTTTCCAATACTATGCATTAAAATTAATCATCTTTATTACAAATAAGGTATTTATTTAAAAGCTTGTTAATTTAAATTATTATCTATCTAATATTTTGTGTATTACATTATAATTTATCTTGACTATTTCCATTTATAATGTTTAATCCTTTTCAATTCATAATTTTATTACATTTTGCTATACAATAATTTGAAATAACAATGGTTTTCATCAGAATTGAAGATGGTGAAAAATCGCTGAAACATGTCATCATAGAAGAAAAACTAAAATGTATCTAAAATAAATAGAAGGGAATAAAAATATTAAACAAGAAGATATAATCCAAAAATTAATTGAGAAAATAATAGGTGCATGAAACAAAACACAAATAATCTTAAAAATATAATTTAGTTGTCTGATTGTTTCCATGCCAGCAGAAATTATATATTTTACCAACCAATTTTACCAACTTAAACTTTAAAGCCAAAACAAAGAATAACTTAGGAAAAACTAATTTTTTTCTACAGTTTCTGTGGAAAACTTAAAATGTATTGCCCAAAAGCATAAGAGATAAAAAAAACTCTTAAAATACAATTTAACTTTTTACAGTTTCTGTGCCAAACTGAAAAGTTTTTTTTAAACAAAAAAATATGACACACAAAAGAAAACAGAGAGGGGTAGAAGTATTCTTACTGCCATGGTGGCATCACTGTTTGCTCTGACGCGTGTACAGGTGTTCTAAACACAAGCACTACCCCCTTTCTTTCTCATTTTTGCTTCTTGTTTTCAGGGAGAATCATCCAAAAATGTCCTTTATATTAAAAATACCAAAATATGCAAAATAATGACTCAAAAATAACAACAACAAAAAAAACTCCTTAAAATTACTGAAAAACCTGAAAATATGCCATATCTCATAAAAACATGGATATATGCTAAAATATGCTCTAATAAAGGTACTTAAATCATCTTAGAGTCCTATGAAACACATTCGACATACACTTGAACAACATTTTAGGTTTTCCAAAGAATATATGCAAAATCTTAAAAATCTTAGCCCTAATGATAACTTTATTCACTTGTCCTTGAGAAATGGTAGAAAAGTCTTGGAAAAAATGTCATGACTGTGTAGGAACCCTGCTTAGTACACTCACTCAGAATTTGAGCGTGAATCTCTTTATCAGTCACTCCAGTTTAACACAAGCCCATGCAATCACTGATACGGGGTCACATATCGTTCTTCATTGGAAGTGTCCTTGTTTCAGATGACGAGTTGGACGATAATCCAAACCAGTCTGACCTGATTGAACAGGCTGCGGAGATGTTGTATGGCCTGATTCACGCTCGTTACATCCTGACCAACCGGGGGATAGGTCAGATGATTGAGAAGTACCAGTCCGGTGACTTTGGTCACTGCCCCCGGGTCTACTGCGAGAGCCAGCCTATGTTGCCTATCGGTAATGTTTGAGCCCTCTTTGCTCTTTCTGACTCTTGCATGCTAAAGTCGAAGTCTAAGCTAGGCTTATTAATTAGTATGCTAAGATATGATGAGAGATGTGTATTTAATGTGCGCCACTTTTATGATAACAATATTACAGTCCAATTTTCTTAGGAAGAGTTTTGTCTAACAGTTAGGATTATTACTCTATTTTCATGTATTCATATGTCAAGTCATGTGATGGGAAACATTAAACCTTTGATTTATAATAGGCCTGTGCGGACCTTTTGAAATTTGAAAAAAAAAAAAAAAAAA
>CABFVZ010000866.1:35518-73100 GCA_902151445.1 Timema monikensis | reverse complement strand
AAAAAAAAAAAAAAAAATGTATGTACAAAAACTACCACACAATTTTTTTTAATAGTACTTTCATAAAACACAATAAAGTCCAAACTAAATTTGAAAGATCATAAATGACTCTATTATAAACACACACAAAAAGCATTATATGTCAAAAAATATTCTCTCAACAAAATTTCAAAATATCATAAATTTGGCCGTATCTGACAGTGCACCATGTAACTTCATTCCAGTTTGCATTGTGTTAGTAGAAGTACAGTAGCCCCATGGCTTCTTTGGTGCTGACTGACAGCTCACTGCTTTGAGATCTGAAAAAAACATGTTTTTAGCAGAAGTCAGTTGTGAGCTGTCAGTCTGCACCAAAGAAGCCACGGGGCTACTGTAGCTAGGCTCACTTTTTTGTAAATATTAACAAACCTTTGCACAATTGTTATAAAAAAAGGGAGGGCCTTACTAGGTACTCTCGACCATGGCCGGGAGGAATTGAACGTGTTTTCTTGTGGCAGGACTGTCAGATGTTCCGGGGGAGGCCATGGTGAAGTCGTACTGCCCCAAGTGCATGGATGTGTACACTCCAAAGTCTTCTCGCCACCACCACACTGACGGCTCCTACTTTGGCACAGGTTTCCCACAGATGTTGTTCATGGTACACCCAGAGTACCGACCCAAACGCCCCACCAACCAATTTGTGCCCAGGTCTGTGAGAGTTGTTCAACATCTATACTGAATAATACCACAGTATTTGTATGTCGATTATACTTTTTCAATTCAAAGCAAACTTTGATCAAATATTGGAAATATTCTTGAAGCTGGATTGAAGTTTGAATATCTTTGGTTGCCTAGTTGTTTTGGACAATCTTTTTTTTATCTATTTTATATATCTCTTAAAGTAGAACCTCTTTTGATTTTTGAGATAATTTGTAATATTTATTTTGAAGAAGTTACAAATGGTGATCTTGCGATCTAGGGGTAAAGTGTCGGACTTCTGTGCTGGGGGTCCGGTGTTCAATCCTCGGTCCCAGGACAGTTTTATCTTATACCAAACCTTTCCTTCACCTCTGATATGACGTGTTATTAATCACAACTTGTGAATGTGTGGAATGCCAGGCCTCCACCGTGGTTCGGATCCCACGTTAAACTGTAGGTCCTCCATTTCATCTTGCGATCATCTTACCATTACACATTAGTGTAAGTGGGTATAACCCGAGCGGGTAGTAAGACGCAGTGCTAACAATAATATTAAATAAAATAATATGGCTGTTACAATGAAAATAACACAGTTCCATTGTTGGACAAGGGCTATTACTGCCGTAGTCTAGTCTGTGTGTTTCTCTCTTCTCCTGAAGAAAGGGATTGCTGTGTGTGTGTTGTGTTGTGAACTTTGAGGCCTACAATTTTCTGGTGTGCAAGTCTTGCCCTTCTATCAGCCTTTCAATGTTTAATTTAATATGGCCATTTGGCGCCATTTTTCCTTTCTACAAAATACAAATAGTAATTAAATATAAATATCCTTTCTTATAACCTGTTCATTATAACATTAATACATCGTCAAGTGTTAAATTACTGGCCTGGGGCCTTCTTGAGTTTGTCCTATATTTATAATTTATTCTTGACCACTAATAAGCAGTATTACAGCATGGAAACAAATTTCACTTGTAAAATTGAAAACAAATTATCTTTTATAACGATTTGAGTTTGAAATTTTCTTAACTCCTTAAGTATTTGAGGGTTTCATCCCTAACTATTACCTTTATAAAAATTATAGGGGACGTTAAAATAAAAACACCGGCTTAGTCCATTCACGATAAGCTCGCTACCCATCAGGGTAAACATTGTGTACCTTTATCCTCTGACTCTCCGGAACTTTCTAGTTGAGGATTACCTGCCTGTAGCTATATATTTGGTTTTCCAGACTGTACGGTTTCAAGATCCACCCACTGGCCTACCAGATCCAGCAGCAAGCTTCGTCTAACTTCAAGGCTCCTCTTCGTGCCTTGAGTTACAACAATGGTAAGCGCTGAGACTGGGTCAGCGGATCAGGTCTGTCGCTGTCAAAGGCTGCTTCAACTGATGTGATACTTAAAAGTGTGTTGAGCTAATGAGGACTTGAAATATAAAACGGTTAATAAAAAAAATTGAGACATTTGTAGTTGTTAACAAATTATAAAATGTTATGTGTTAATTTAGTTTGTTTTTATTTTACCTTTTTGGAAATACGTTTAAACAATTCTTGAACAGATAAAGTTAATCTTCCATTATTTTTTTAATATCAATCCTAGATTTTAGTTTGAATTTTTTTATAGATATATATCACACTTAAGTATAATTTATCAATGTAACTGAAAATGTGTTTTATTGCCTGACATTTTTTGTTCTGTTTACCTATCGTTGACACAATGTTAAGGGCATTAAACTGTAAGTCATATTTGTGTTTTATTTCTCGCTCTATTAATGAATTATTGAAGTGGGACCTAATTATTTCAAAATGTGTTAAAGTGGACACAATGAACTTTTATAAATGTTTCAGCATAACCAAACAATTTAATTTAATTTAAATGATAAGCATCATTTGTGAAGTATATTATACAATATATAATGTTTGGTATAGCAGCTCTTGAAATTTCACTAAGCTGAATTTTGTCTCTGTACTTTATATAGGCTTAACGAGAATTGAATAAGGGTTTGTGGACCTTTGAAACAATTGTCAGTTTCATTAATCAAAATATTGACAGCTTATATACTCAATCCCCAAAAAATTATCTAGTACATCCCTATTATAACCACAATATAAACAAATATTCGAACTTCAATTCTGGTTAAAGAATATTTCATATTTGATTCAAATTGAAAAAGTGGACTTTGCACATCCCTAAAAATAATAACTTAATTAAGTTGGTTTCAGAAGTTATTGTCTACTTGGTTTGTTGGGTCAATGTTTACAGAAATAATTTTGATACATACAAAATTATTTATTTACTGGTTGTATAGTGTATACTATTTCATAACTATTTGTGTTAAATTTTGAAGTCACTATGGGGATTGCTTGATAGTTTTATTCTCTGAATTAATACATTTAGCCAAAAAGGGTGAAATTTTCTGATCAGTGTTAATGAATGTGTAATATTCAAGTTTATTTTGCATCATAAAATTAATAATACTACTCTAGTTGGATGTACACTTAAAGTAAAAATTAATTTCTTTAATGAAACCTCGTTTCACGTTACCTTTGTTTTGTTAATTGTTCTTTTAAATGTAAAACAAATATTGTGTTTGTTCCCTTTTATGTGTTTATATTTCTCATCTGTACCTTCTTCAATATAAAAATTGATTTATTAAACAACACGTTTACCTTTAGTTCAAGAATGTTCTGATAGTTTTTAGTTAATAGATGTAGTCTTATTTTCTTTCTTATTTTTTCATTTCGACTTTACTAAGTGAATGAATTTCATCGACACAAGTCTGATAATAATAGTTGTAATATATGGTTTGAACTTAAGGGGACAATTTTATATCTTTGGTTGAACTTTGATGATGATTTATTTTTAATAATAATTTAAATAATTTATATTTCATTGTGAAAAGTCTGCAAAATAAATTTATGTGTTAAAAATGGCAGCAGATTAATTCAATTTTAAGTGGTCTAATGAAATGAACAGCAAATTTTAAGCAAAAATTATTTTATCTTTAGTTATTTATATTGATATACAAAATATATCAGTTATGACAACCAGTTCAAACACTTATTTTACAACTGGTATTTTAGTTTAGTGGAAATAAATTTTGTGGGCTGGGAATTGGAAGTGTTAAAAAGAAAATTGTAGTGCAGTTTATACTTGAGCTCTGCGAGTACTAGTATTCAGAGGTCATCGCTTAAGATCGAGATCGAAAGTTTAGTAGCTTCATCATTTTCGAGGTTCCACTAGATGTATTTAATAATAATTTTTTTAAATACATTAGTAAGCATAGTAGTCACTTGATATAGTATTAGCATTTCCACTTATAAATAATTCGGTTACTTAAATTTTTAAAAACTAATTTCAATTTTCACATTACTAACGTAATAGAGCTTTAAACCCACTTTTGACTGGTAAATTTATTAAATATTGTCCATTTTGAATTATACTTGATTGAAGTTGTTTACTTGCATTGCCATGACAAAGCAATGAAAATAAAAATAGCTAAGAAGATTACTAAAGAAAATTATTCTTTTTTACTATTTTCACCTGGTCCCTTTCTAAAATAATAATTTATGTTAAATTAAAAATGTAATATCAAGAATATATTATTACATTAAATGTTTTCAAACTTAGATATTTAGTTATAGAATTATGTTAGTTAACCTGTTTAAAATCAATGTTGATATTATTTATTGCAATACATATTTTACCAAACTTAACACATTTATCTTAAAAAAGCATTTACTATTACATATTGTTTGCTAGAAATATTATTTTTAATTTAAAATTATAAGCATAAACTTTTATAAGCATTAAAAATTGAATTGAAGTAAATTTGTCAATAAAATAATGTCTAATGAGAGCCCGTGCAACTGCCCATAGAGGAATGGAAATGGAACAAAATACATGATTATGTGCGATTGCACTAAGGAATAATAAACGAAATACGAAACACCTCAAATTTCTAATTGTTTATGATTTTTACGTTTTCTTATAGGGTAAAGGGTAAATTAAGTTACTGCAGCATATTTTGGGGAAATATAAGCTTATTAAAATGTAAATTTGATAACTTTTCATCAAGACAGTATAGAAACACACTACAGTCCTGTAAAGTGAGAGTGAAGGAAGCCAACCTGGAAGGATAGTTAGGTTAGGCCTGGATATAAACACACTTCTCTATTTTCTTTTTACTTCTTCAAACTTCCACAGTTGCACGTTGTTTTGAATTTTCAGAAATAATTATTTCTCATATGAAAAGACATTAATGAAAAAGTAATATTCCCAACAATTCAAACTAATGTGCAACTGTATAAGGTTTGAAGGTGGAAAGTGTAACAGTTTAAGAATACATTCATAGAAAAGTGTGTTTGTTCCTATCTAGGCCTAACCTAATTATCCTTTCAGGTTGGCTTCCTTCACTATCACTTACATTACATCACTGTACAGTGTTTCTACACTGTCTTGTTATACATTTCCAAGCCATCACGCAATTATTAATTTTATTAACTTTTTCTATAATTGTTTGTGTAATTTTAATGTCCTTAAAGACATGAGTGTTGAAACCACTTTAATTTTTTTATTTGAGTGTTATTTTTAAAATTTGTTTTATAAGTGTTATTTCTAATTTAAAAACCAATATTCCTGTTATTTAACTCTTAAAAAATATTTACTATTTATAACCATGAGTGTCATTCATATTTTAAGAACATTGGTTTTAATATACGTTTTAACATTTTAAAATGATTAATATACTTTAACTCGGGAGCTTTTAGAAATATTCGACTCAAATTAAAAAAACCAAGCTCGCAGACCCCTAGTTTATACTAACAATTTTTTTCTCGAAATTTAATCCAACAAGAATACTGTCCACCACCGTGAGAAAATATGTAATTTTTATTTCGTTGATTCACATAAAATGAACCTTTATTCAACATTCAAGGTGCAAAGTAGTCAATTTTGTGAAAGATTCAATTAAAATAAAGTAGTTTTGATAGTATTTTGTGTGCTCATTAAAATTTCTTTCCCCATCTTTCTTCAATGGCACTGAAGAAATTTTCTTTAATAAGCCAAGATTATTTGTATTGGATTCACTCAATACACTCCCGTACTTTTTTGAGTTTTTTTATGCATTCAACCCAGATTTGACCCACATAACCTAGCCCTAACTCAACACGAATCTCATATACAAGATAACCTGGAAGACACTTTTTTTCATACCTACACCAACATATTTATATTTAGAAGGAAATTAAACGAGCACCTATACAAAGTAACGTCCGAGTTTAATACTTAACTAAAGTAAAGTCTGTAATATAATTAAGAATGTAATTTGCTCGTGCCAACTGATGTACAGGGCAAGTCATAAATATATGTTCTGATGTTTTAGGAACATGGCAAACCACACAATGTGGAGATTGAACCTTGCTCATCAAATAAAGTCGGTCTTTCATGTAGGTGTGCTCGAGCCGAAGGCGGAATATTGTACAAATAAACTTATGGGTATCCTTAACTCCCAAAAACCATGGTGTAAACTAATTTCGTACCACAGACCTTGTGGTACCATTTTGCTTTCTGCTGGCATGTGGTCTCTCACCATTCTTTCTATTTAACCTGACTTCTGAGTTTTACCCTATTCGGTAGCAAGATTTCCTGTACAATGGAAAGTAAATTTACACTAGCTGCCAATCTATATACTCTCTCATTGCTCATTATACCCACATGACTAGGAATCTATTGGTACCCCAATTCATAGCCCCTAGCTCGTAGAGGTGTGTTCTCGAGAATTTGATTTATTAATGGGTGTGATGGAGGCCCTGACAAGCCACTTGTAGACTCCAAGGGCCACGAGAGTCGCATAATACTACTACGGGCTGAGGACGTAAATATAAGATATATTTCAATGCCTGTAGGACAGCAAATAATTCCACTGTAAATATTGATGCGTTGGATTGTAGTCGATGTGTCTGACCAAAATTATTACTACCGTCACAGAATGCCCACCCACGAGGGTTGGCTCCCCTCCCCTCCTAGCACAATCTGTAAATATAAGTCTGTATCTTCTCCATCTTTCTTTCATATACCTTACTGCATTTAACTTTTGTTTGATCGGAAGAGTGACTCTTTTTACTCCTGAATCAGGAATAGATAACACAACTGGCACGCCCCAAAGGGCATCATACCCATCCAGTGATACACTGTACAAGATACAGGAAAGAAAAAATATAATGACACAGTTTATTCAAACACAAAAAACTATCCACCAGAGATGGGCATGTTTTATTTAACCAATATTCTTTTGTTTGAACATAATTTGTAAGGATATGAAGTTTGTGTCACAGACAACTCAGGGTTGAACAAGCTTCAGTAAAAAACTTGTCCACCAACAGACGGCGCCTAAGAAATAAAAGGAGTTTTCCCACTTCCGTAAGGAGTGCATTGGTTGGTGATGAACGACAAGCGCCCAGACAGTCTTACCGCCGCATATTGGATCTTATCCAGCTTTGCTAGTGTGGATCATGATGCAGTGTGATATAAAAAGCACCCATACTTCAAACAAGAACGTATAAGCCCACGGTACATAAGTAACCATGTGCATGGGGGGGAGCCCCAAGAGGCACCCGCCACTGAATGTATAATATTGTAACAAGATTAGTGTTTAACAGCGGGACGAGCGCGCCCTCATTGTTTACCCTGGCTGTGCTCCTTATTTTCTCTGCCTCCCTCCTTGTCTAGCAGGTAGGCAGCAGCATTCACACTTGACTGGGGGAGACATGTCTGGAGGGGTCGAGACCCTTAGCTGGCACCACCCCTATATATACACGCTCAGAGATAGCCAGGAGTGCTCTGTTCTTGGGTCTCAACCAGTGAGACAGGGAGTGGACCAGCGAGTCCAGTGTGGTGAGTATGGCGCTGAGACCTGTGGCGGGGTGCCGTGTCTTTAACATTGAAAGTGGATTGTGTCATGGTAGGGCGTTTTGGGAAACTAATATTTGGTTGTTTGACTATTTATTCAGTGTTTTTGTTAACAAGCTGTTTACATGATTTGATGTAATTCTATTTTATGTGTTTTCATTTGTGTATTGATTTACAAATAATTGCTTATATTACCTGAGTCAGTGAACTGTTTAGTTATAATTAATCCAGTGTAAGTTTATTTGATGTGTTTTCATTTGTTTATTAATTTAAATACAATTACTAGTATTACTCAGCTCAGTGAACTACTTAATTACAATTTATTCAGCGTTATTCTATTTATGTCCTTATTAGTTTATTAATTACTTTGACTACCTAATTTGTTGAATTGTTTAGCTGTATATTTAATTCTGTGAATTTTTTTTTTGTGGTGTTTTTAATAATCAATACCTCGGGTGATCTGCGAGTATTTTAATTCATGTTTAACCTGCAACATACCCCAATATCCTCAAAAGAACTCGTGGTTCACACGTTTAAGTGTGAACGACCCGTGAGACTCCAAGGTCAAGCACACCCCACGTTACAGTATTAATAAACCTGTCACATTTTCTAGATATTTCTAAAAAATTAGAGAGCCAAGAGCCCTTCATGTCTAGTGTCATACATAAAAATCGCAGAATTAGCTGTGTATGTCCATAGTGGTTATAGCCAAAGACACCGTGTCTGGTGGTTGTAGCCTAAGACACTGTCTTTGGTGGTTATAACCTAAGACACTATGTCTTTAGTGGTTATAGCCTAAGACACTGTCTCTGGTGGTTATAACCTAAGACACTGCTATGTCTCTGGTGGTTATAACCTAAGACACTATGTCTTTAGTGGTTATAACCTAAGACACTATGTCTCTGGTGGTTATAGCCTAAGACACTGCTATGTCTCTGGTTTATAGCCTAAGACACTGCTATGTCTCTGGTGGTTATAACCTAAGACACTATGTCTCTGGTGGTTATAGCCTAAGACACTATGTCTCTGGTGGTTATAGCCTAAGACACTATGTCTCTGGTGGTTATAGCCTAAGACACTGCTATGTCTCTGGTGGTTATAACCTAAGACACTATGTCTTTAGTGGTTATAGCCTAAGACACTGTCTTTGGTGGTTATAACCTAAGACACAATGTCTCTGGTGGTTATAGCCTAAGACACTATGTGTCTGGTGGTTATAGCCTAAGACACTATGTCTCTGGTGGTTATAACCTAAGACACTATGTCTCTGGTGGTTATAGCCTAAGACACTGCTATGTCTCTGGTGGTTATAACCTAAGACACAATGTCTCTGGTGGTTATAGCCTAAGACACTGCTATGTCTCTGGTGGTTATAACCTAAGACACTATGTCTCTGGTGGTTATAGCCTAAGACACCATGTCTCTGGTGGTTATAGCCTAAGACACCATGTCTCTGGTGGTTATAGCCTAAGACACTACTATGTCTCTTGTGGTTATAACCTAAGACACTTATGTGTGAGACTAAAATCCTTGAAAAAAAAATTCAATTATATAATTGAAATTTCTTTTAGAACTAATGCTGCCTATTATTTATTTGTTCAAAACAAATTATAATTATAGGATGAACTAAACAACCAAGCCCCAGACCAGTAATTTAACACTTAAGTGAATGTATGAATGTTATAATGAATGGGGAATGTCAGGCCTCCACCGTGGTTCGGACCCCACGTTAAACTGTAGGTCCTCCATTTCATCTCACAATCACCCCACTATTACATATTACTGTAAGTATGTATAACCTGAACGGGTAGTAAGACGCGGTGCTAATAATAATAATAAAATGAATGGCTTATAAGAAAGAATATTAAAATACACTTTGTTACTATTTGTATTTTCTATTTTTTTTATTTCTTATGGTCATAATTTTTTCCACGGTTCAGATCCAGGATGTGAAGGTAAATTGGAGATTAATATTAATAAAATAGTGGGTTTGAACCAACTCTATATTTATACTATGAGAGGAAAGTTAATTGAGACCTAAGAAAATGGATGAATTTGTCTTTTCACCCAATTCTCAAATGGTTTCTCTTTTCTTATAAACACTAAAAAAAACGTGCAACTCATGACACTCCACTGTACCTGCCATGTGGCAGTCTTAGCATGACCTATTAGTACTAAACCATGGCCCTACCATATAAGCTGCCCCGTAGTATACCTATCAGGGTAAGTTCTAACTCCACTAAGTAAACAAAGGGTAGATTCTCTCTAGTGTACAACCAAGGGCCCCTACAGAGGGAGCATAAAGTAGGTCACAAAAAATGAAGGCGTATTTGATAAGGAGCTCATGCAACAATTTATTTACAGAAATTGAAAGAGTGAAATTATTCTAATACTTTATTTCAATTTAATGGCATGTGTCTGGTGTATATTGATTAATGGTTACATTATTGATTAAAAAGGTTTTTTTCATATCACAACTAGCCAGTCTTAATTTCCACCCAACTCGCTCCGTGCATGCCTAGAGTTTACAAACATTAAAAAGAGCCATTCATTGCTGATAAAATAAATATAGATGAGAATTTCCACCTGAGTATTAAAGAAATGTGCTAAAGATCTAGATTCAATACCTTTAGTACAATGAGGTAATCAAGAAATAAGGTTTTAGAAAGCGTAACTCAATGCGATAACTTGACAATGTTTAATGTTTGAAAGAATTAGTCGATATTAATGTTTAAATATGTCTAGATGTGAAGTTTCAGATTTATTTAGTTCTAAGATCAGTATTCGATTTGATATTCCGAATCAAGATATTAATTTAAGGAAAACAACTTTTAACTTTTGGAGGTTTGTTATACAAGGAAGAAGTTACAAGGGCGAGGGATAAAAACATAATATAAAACATGTTGCATTGGTTTTCTTTTGTGTTTTCTTCCATACATATAAAACAAATCATGAAATTAGAAAGATTATAAACAACCTCAAAAATCTAAATAGATCTCAGAGATTGATTGGTAATAATAATGTTAATAGTTCAACTCACATTATTTTATTAGACCATAGAAACATGTTAATTCTGTAAAAAAATGATCGTAAAATATTTTTATTCAGAATCGATTCAAGATGGTAAGCTAAAGATCATATATGACACAAAATTAAAAATGTTGAATTCAGAGACTTTAAAAGTATGACCATTAAACTACTCTATATACAGGGTTCGGAAACTCAACGCCCAAACTGCACATAGAGTATGTTTGAATCAAAAGTAACACAAAATCCCTGTACACCTACATTCAGAAAACTATGTTAATACCATTAAATTGTGTTCAAAGTTTTGGCGTACAACATCAGGAGAGTTAAGCTGTCCAAGCATGTGTGTACAACAGGTTACATAGGAGTTAGGTTCGCAGCACTGCGCACCTCGACATCTTGTAGCACGGCAGAAGAACACACCACAGTTAATAGTAAACAACACACCAGTCCATCTAGAAATGGGAATACGTTCTGAGGGTCAACATTAACGATCCAACATCACAAAGTGCTTGCCATTATTAGATGTGCAGAGCCACACACCTAACCCTTATGCAACTTGTTGTACATGCATGCTTGCACAACTTTGCTCTCCCGGCGCTGTATGTCAGAACTTGGAACACAATTTAATGGTATTAGCATAGTTTTCAGCATGTAAGTGTACAGGGCTTTTGTATTTCTTTTGGTTCAAACTATATGTGCAGTTTGGGCGTTGAGTTTCTGAACACCCAGTATATATTCTAATGTAAGACAAAAAAAAAAAATCCTCATGGTGCATGACAGATTAATATTATGGATAAGGAAATGAAGCTCAATTCTATTAACAGTTGATAACTAACCAAATTGAACTAAGTAAAAAAATCCCAAATTGTGTATTTACTAGAATAAGCACAATACAATGGATGCATTCATAGCACAACACAACCTACTCCCTAAGCTGGGTTTCCAATCAAAAAAATTAACTTTGTTTCAAAAGTATTGGTTCACAATAATTGAGAGTGAACTTAAGTAATCATTCACAAATTCTGGTAACAAGAATACAGTAAAACATCTCATATCCAGACATCTAATATCTGAAGCTGCTAATGGCATTTTTGTTTGTGTGTTAAAATATACAAATCAAAAAAATCACCTTAAAAGGAAATCTTACACTTTTTTAAGAAGAAATGATAAATCTAGTTTTGTTGTGTATTTAATGTTACATTGAATAACCATTTATTTAAATAATGTTTGTACATACATATTCAAAGAAATACTTCGAACTATGTATAATATGTAATTTATAAATTTTTATTTCCTTTTAACTCTTCAAAGGGGTATTGTATTGATTTCATGTCCGAACATGTGCTTATTCAAAACGGGTTCAACCCCTTTTATTTCGGTTATTAGAGGTTTTACTGCAGTTAAAATCTATAAATGTGTAATCTTTTTGATGTTAGTAAAATAGTTAAAATTAGATCCATATCAATGATACCAATACCATGATGCTTCACTTTCCATGCAGCAGTATAAAACAGTCAATTCAAACATCTTAAAATTTTAAACCGTACATGACTATTGTGAACCATTACCTAATATAGATTTTTTAAATGAATCAACATCAACACTTTTTTCATCAGGACACAAGATTTTTTCCTTCTTCTACAAATCAGAATCAACACTTGTTACATCCAGACCAATCAGTTTCTCTTTCATTTAATGTAACTAATAACTGGTGTGTGTGTGTGAGACAGTTCTTCTGCTTCGAAACTTATTTATGAGTTTGATCGGAGAAGATCCTGAAACTTACAAATCACTCGGCAACAAACTTGAGTATAAATATTTTTTATAGCAAACAAACATTCATACTTTCTAGTACTCACCTATCAAGTTAATTTTTTTTAAATCTTTTAGTTTAGAATTCTTCTAATAAGATCAGAATTAAATAGTTAAATTTTGTGCAATTGTTAATCCAAGGTAATTTACTCAACGTAGGAATCATATAAATATATATTAAAAAATAGTTCAATTCCTTTGTTTTTATTTAAATACTGAATTATAGGTACTAAACTTAAATGATAAACTTTGCGACTTGAATGAGACACAATTCGTCCAAATGATGATGAAACTGCTCCCTACTATAAAGTGTCATGATCCTATACATGTCAATGACCAGCCATGATTATCCAGAGACAATGACCAAAAGCTGCTATCAACACAACATTAAACATTCAAATTACATGAAAAGTTAACAATTATACTGTCAAAAAGAGGTGGAGTGGAGTTATAATACAAAATAAACAAAACATGCCACTTTTATTTTTAGAGAATGACCAAAACAATTTGGAAATAGTATGATTTAAGTTTTATGAGGTTAAGACTATATCATTTGTTGTAGATCCACAGTGAAACAAACCAATAACTATCATACATCAGATCGCCTTGCTATCTATTGTCAAGCGTTGCCCAAACAAGCTTCATTCTCTCATTTAAACATCTATTACTAAGATTTGATTGAAATGCAAGAAGTGCATGAGAAAGTTGACAAATGATAGAGCCCTATGCATCAAAATCCAAAAGGTTATTGGGGATTGTAAAGTAAATTTATCATGAAAAACAACAAACTTCTCAGCGATATGTGGGCTGTATTTGTGAAGAAACATAACAGCTGTTAAGAATTAGATTTATTATTTATTTTAAAATGTTTCCCAGATAAAGAGTGAAACCTTGGACAAATATATCATAATTGCTCATCAGAAGATGTATGAATAAATTTATATTTACTAATTTATTAATATTAAGTATGAAATAAAGTGCATTGAGCAAAAACAATTGGTAATAAATAAAATGATAGAATATTAGGAAAATGGTAGAGCACAAATAAAAGTAAAACCACTAACACATATTGATGTGTGTGTTAATATGTATTAGTGTTTTTATTTTTATTTGTGCTTTACCATTTTCCTAATATTCTATAATTATATTAATTTATTAATATAAAACATATATCGAGTTTTGCAAGGTAGGCTGCAGCTTGGCACAATAAAGCAAAGTAAGTGTGTTTGCAACATGTGTGTTGAAAATAGGTGAGGTTGTTAGCAGGGTAGCCCAGTTAAGATAGGCGAGGTTGTTGACCATATAGCCCAGTGAGGATAGGCGAGGTTGTTGACAATATAGCCCAGTTAAGATAGGCGAGGTTGTTGACAATATAGCCCAGTTAAGATAGGCGAGGTTGTTGACTATATTGCCCAGTTAAGATAGGCGAGGTTGTTGACTATATTGCCCAGTTAAGATAGGCAAGGTTGTTGACTATATTGCCCAGTGAGGATAGGCGAGGTTGTTGACTATATTGCCCAGTGAGGATAGGCGAGGTTGTTGACCATATTGCCCAGTTAAGATAGGCAAGGTTGTTGACTATATTGCCCAGTGAGGATAGGCAAGGTTGTTGACTATATTGCCCAGTGAGGATAGGCGAGGTTGTTGACCATATTGCCCAGTTAAGATAGGCGAGGTTGTTGACTATATTGCCCAGTGAGGATAGGCGAGGTTGTTGACTATATTGCCCAGTGAGGATAAGCAATGTCACTAGGAGCAAGGTAATAATTGGCGCACAGTGATGCAGCACTACATTTCAAGGACCAAGTTGATAGTACCACTACTTTTAAAACTTAACTAAGCTATTTGTTTTAACTGAAAGTTAGCAAATTGGCTTTAAACAAACTATTTTACTGGTGTAAACATCTAAAATATTTTGTACACCCACATTTGTTAAAAGTAACCGATAACTTTTTTTTGCCACCAAGAACTTTAATAAACTAAATAAAAGCTTTAATATAACAAACACGTTTTTATATTTAGGAAATAAGACCAAGAGAAACATGGAAGGAAGCAGATATAACATAAAGTGTCCAAATGCAAGGAGAAGAATGGAAGCCAATAAAGGAGGAAGAACGTTGGTGGAAGGAAAAAGGAAGATGAAGGTATTTAACTAAATTACCCCGTCACAGGCTGTCAACAATGATTATATAAAGTTTTTATGTAAAATTGGTTCAAATTTATTTGTTGTGCCAGGACAGTGAGTGGCTCTTGAGATTGAAGCGCAATACAAGACAACTTTTACATGGGTCAAAATGTTTTCCGACAAATTAAAAGTATTAACATGGCTGCAATAATTAATTAAATAATAAACTTGATATACATCATGTGACTTGATTAATGTGAATATTTTGGTAAATGATCGAGTTATAATAATATTATCAACGCGTCTTACTACCCGTTCGGGTTATACGCTTTAAGTACTAATTACGCTAATGGATTAGGAAATGAGAAGGTTGAATTAGAGGAAGTGAACCCGCATGTGCGCAGAGGGAGAGTGGAAAGCCATTTAGGAAAAACCACCCCCAGTTCACCCGACCGAGATTCGAACCTCGATCTCCCCGTCCTCAGCAGTCGGGCTCAACACGACAAGCGCGTTAGCCAACTACGCCACAGAGGCAGGTCGTGAGGGTTAATGTGGGTGTTAAAGTCAAAAGAGAGTTGACCTCAAACACCTAATACGGGTTACTACCTTAAAGGTTTTATCTTCCTATTTGCTAATAATATTTCACTAACAGACAACAGTTTAGTGTTGATGTTTTATTTAAATGTGAGCATGACCTTGCACAATTGTATAAAACATATTTTGTGACAAGAGGTTTAATTTTGTTGAGTTCATTTTTTCAAGGTATTCATAAACGTTATAGGAAATCACAAGAGGGGCAAACACCACAAGACGTTTACATTGAACTTACTAAGACAGTTCACACCACTGGACAAAGAACTTAGTCATTAGTGCCTAATCTCCCAACACTATTAGAAGGCTTCAGAAGGGAGTGTGAAGTAANAAAAAGGAAATCGGTCATGAATGAAAATAAACCCTAAAATATTATAGCATCATATCAAAGTTAACATGGAAAAGATGTTTTTAAAGGTAGTTACTTGGATCCACGTATGATCTTATGTAGCTATCTCATAAAATGAAGAGGTTTTCCTCTGATTACGAAATGTTTTTAGGAAATAATCAGCTAATCATAATAAAATGAATAAATAAGAATGAGTTAATAACAGAGGAAAAAACTTGGCTGCGAAAATTTAGTCACAAACGTTTCGAAATGGTCATAAAATTAGTTTACAATCCAGAATTAATTAAGTGCATGAAATGTGCTGCTCTTTGTCCAGTGGCAGCAGTGTAATGTGTGACCCAATGTTCCCCTTTTTGTTGCCGATAGCTCTTTGTCAAGCAGCAGCGGTGTATTATGAGATGTGCATACTAATAACTACTGATACAGCCCTAGTCTCACACAAATAATATATATATTTATTTAAATTATTATTGCAATCAATGAATCATTTATACATATACAAATTTTAATACAATAAACATTTGTCAATCCAAAAACTTGCCCTTAATTCATACCGACCAACCTAATTAAACAGGTGTAATGTAGGGCAGGGTTGAAAGAGCAAAGGTGATGAATTTGTAAATAGTAATACGCGAGTTGTGAAAAGTCTGCAGGCAACCAGAGATTGGGATAATGGAGTGGGGTAAAAAAAAGTTAAGAGATGTGCGAACATTTCACAATTACAAATATTACAATAACTCCTTTACGATTCTAATAACGAATTTGAGGCATATATATATAAAGATAGCTATACATACCTACAAATATGGTTTAATTTTGTATGTGTATTTGAAAGCACTGTAAAATGGTCAAATCATACAAATTGTTTAAATAAAATTATTAAAATATATAAGGGTTTATTTATACCGCGTTGGCCAGAATATAGTAGGCCTCAAACATAATACGACCCTACTAATTTGAAGGTGTTTTGCATGGAAAATAAAAGTTTTAGAATATATCTCGAGGTAAGAACTTTACATATCTGGAGTTTTATTTGGGCCGTTGAATACTTTATTGAAATTGTATATTAGCCTTAGAAAAATACTTGCTTGCAGCCTGTACATTATTTTCTTTCTGTGCCTCACATATTGCTCTTAATTTAAAATTAATATCGTAGCTTCTTTTAAACACAATCGCTCACTTGTGGATCTTCCATGGATAATTTTTTAATATCAGTAGGACAAAACAGATTCTGCCACAACTACCACTCCGCTAACCTACTGGATTAGTTTTAGTGATACTGAGGGGAGGAAATACTCCTTCTAACTCTGTGTTTTTACTTTGATTTTATTACTATGTGCACATGATTAGTCCTGCCGGCACAACTAAAACATTCTACAAAATACGCCTCTGTAGGAATCTGACTTTTTTTTTCAGTGAAAAATGTTAGGTTGCACAAATAATACGAATACAGTTCTAGGAAGGACATTTTTAGAAGAAAAACATTGCACTATATTTGGGCCAATACGGTATATCAACTTTATCAATTATTAATTTGGTTTTGTGTGTACTGCTAAAGTAAAGTAGCCCCGTGGTTTCATTGATGTTGACTGACAGTTCACAGCTGACTTCTGACAGCTGCTAAACACATGTTTTTGCAGATCATATGGTTCAGCGTAGGGATACATAATTTTGTCTGGTAACTTTTCAAAGCCATCAGCTGTCACTCAGCCCCAAAGAAGCCATGGGGCTACTGTATATTGACAAAATATTAGGTAACAATTCCAATGCTAAGATTAGTAACTACTTTGCCTAAAGAATATCTTTAGTTTTTGCTTTGTTAAGAACGTGCATAAATACTTTAACTTGAGTGATCAAATTTTAATTAGAATGAGAATAAAAATATATAAAATTTTATCTTAAGTTATTATTGTATGTTTAGCAACAAAGATGGGTTCTAATATATATATATATTGTTGATTTATATTAGCATACTTGTTTAAATAATTACTTAGTATGATTTAATCATTATTCAAATACGTCCATATTCGTAATAGAGCTGGGCTCAATCTCATGACCTTTGGCGCTACAAACAAGCATGCTATCAAAAGAGCTAAAATAACTATACATATGTGTATTTGTAATAGCACTATTCGCACATCCTTAAATATAATAATTATATTAATTAATTATCAACAGAGAGGAGAGGTAACTTCAGGAAGCAAAGAACATAAATCAATTTTTCAGTTGAATAAACCCCTACTATTAAGAGGGATCGAGGGGAGGGGTCTCCTGAATACATCTTCCGTAAACATAACAGACAATAAAATATGTGACCAGATCCTTCAATCAACACCATCTCTTCAAATGCTAAACAATTCCAACCCGATGTCACTTTCATGGTTTTATCTGGACAAGAGAAACATAAAACAATCAAACCTAACCTCCAAACAGCAGTTACATTGAAACAAAGTGTAAAATTAATTTGTCATTTAACCCCCCCAAGTGATGAGGAATGACATAAAAACTTTACAAATCAGCTTCCCAGCTAAATCTATCTAAGATATTATAGTTTCCATGATGCACTCAAAAACACATTAATAGCTACGACACATTCTTTAATATTAGTAAATGCCATTTGCCAATATATTTTTTTTTTGCTTGAGCAAAAAAATAAAGAAAGAAAAGGAGCAGCGACAAAGCAGCTGAACTAAAATAGTAGTACAATAAGGAAAATGGTATTCTTTCTGCGTTGGAGACTAAACGCTAATCTCCCAGTTCATTGGAGCAAAAGAACCCTGACCTAAACCATAAATAGTTCAGCTCAATATTTGTAAACATCAAGAGAAACTGCGCCCATGCCCTTACGCAGCATTTTGAGAGGTGAACTCAGTGATACAACATGCTAAGTTTTGACAATACCACAATTTCAAAACTTGCAACATAGTTTAAAACTCAACATTATTAGTGAACACAAACATAAAGTATATAAAATGCCAGTGGTGCAGCTTTATTTTTTACACATCAATGGCTCCTATGAACTCATGTATTAGCTTGCTTATAAAGCTCTTAATAATTTTATTGGCAGTTCAAAAGAACGTTATATTGAGGTCTAAATTATTAAGTTACCATACCTTTAGGTTGCCTTCTATATATATATTTTTTTTCCTCCTGTCGTTTATTTAAAACCTCGTTTTTATGTATATCTAGTTTTAGCCTTACTTTTTTATTAATTTGGGCTAGGAATATATATGTATGTATATATATATTTTATTTTTCATCTAAAATATTGAACGCAAGTTCAGTTATCTTCAGATTTTCTTCAATTCTTCAATGTTAGTGCCACATGGTATGTTACTGAATGCCAGGTTCCAGCGTCGAGACTGCTGTGGTTTGTCTGGTGTTCAAGTCCCTCCCTTGGGGGCTGGCCCCTCTCTAAGCTGCTTCTGCTGCTCCAAGAGACGCTCCAAGGGGGAAGGGCCCGGTCCAGACCACAGCGACTAGAAACACCAAGGGTCAGGGGTCAGTTTCACAAAACCTTCTATGGCCACAGTAAAATAACAAGGTGGTGAGGTGTTTTGAGCACCTGGTTCGCGCTAAGTAAGGTGCTACGAGCTATTAACACGTTTGGTTCTAGCTGTAATACCTGTCTAAGTTAGGTGCTACCCGTGGGGTGATATTGGCTCTTAAGACGTCTGGTTCTAGCTGTAATACCTGTCTAAGTCAGGTGCTACCCGTGGGGTGATATACTGGCTCTTAAACGTTTGGTTCTAGCTGTAATACCTGTCTAAGTCAGGTGCTACCCGTGGGGTGATATACTGGCTCTTAAGACGTTTGGTTCTAGCTGTAATACCTGTCTAAGTTAGGTGCTAACCCTGGGGTGATGTACTGGCTCTTAAGACGTCTGGTTCTAGCTGTAATACCTGTCTAAGTTAGGTGCTACCCGTGGGGTGATATACTGGCTCTTAAGACGTTTGGTTCTAGCTGTAATACCTGTCTAAGTTAGGTGCTACCCGTGGGGTGATATACTGGCTCTTAAGACGTCTGGTTCTAGCTGTAATACCTGCTTAAGTTAGGTGTTATCCGTGGGGTCAAGCATATAATCTGAGTACTTGAAATTTATCAAATCCTTTATGGAATATTTAAGTTTAAAGTGATATATAACTAAACAAATAGTATAATTTTCAAATTTTGCAATCTTGCTAATCTCTCATTATTACAATATCAATGCCCCCAAATGACAGTTATCTGTGGCTTAACACGGCCGAGTGTCCTCACCTGCTGCCCCATTGTCAATGAGTTGTTAGCCGGCGAACCCATCACCGAGTCAACGTCTGGGCCACCCGAGGTGATGGGTGGACCAACCCACGAGGGGGAGCTGAACAAAGAGTAGGTGCTGGTAAAGACGCCAGAGCTGGGCTCACCGCCTAGCGACAAGTTGTTACTCTTTGTCGCCTTCTGCTTCAGTTGCTGGTGCTATGAAATGAATACAAACTCGACTCATCTCTCATGGAGACACATTTGAAAAGTGAAAGATCTCATCTTTCTTGGAGATATGCTAACAGTAGTGTGAAAGATATAACATAAAGGACAAACACAGGAAAAGGACATTGGATGTGAATATATAATATATATCTCTGTGTGTTCTATCATTCTTTACAATTTTCCATTTTCTCCCTTTTGTGTTTTTTGGTTTTCTCTTTTAGGAAGTTGTGCGTTTCACACTCCTCCCTGATGAGTTCCGATAGAATGAAACCTAGGTCGGGGGATTGGGCGGTGACGATCAATTTTCTTTAAGAGGTAGCCATTACCTCTTTGTCCAATGGCAGCAGTGTAAAGTGTGAAAAGTATTTTTCTTTTCATTCGTCCCTTTTATATGTTTTTATCCACCTCTCCTGTACCTTCTTCCAAATATAATACAATCACCTCATAAAGCGAAAAGAGGTTTTCCTTATAGAGATATTCAGTTAAGTGTTAAATTAATGGTCAGGGGTCTGGTTGTTAAGTTCATCCTAAAATTATATTTGTTCTGAGCCACCGATAAACAGTATTAGACCTGTAAAACAAATTTCAATTGGGGGAAGGGGGGGGGGATCAAATATTAACGATTCGAGACTCAAATCTTGTTATTTTCTTGAAGTCTCGAATATCCCTAAGAATTTAAAGACTTTAACATAAATAGAATAATATTTGTTGCCTTTATAAACAATTCTGAAATAGTATTCTATTTATGTTCATGTGACTACTTCTACTATAGAAGACAGAAGGAAGATGTCACCTTTGTGCATTGGATTATTCCCACATTTTTCCTCTTTCCCTAGGTGGGCTTTCTTCTTCAATGTTTGAACTGGGGGTGGTTTTTCCTAAATGGTTTTCCACTCTCCCTCCACGCAAATGGGGGTTCACTTCATCTAATTCAACCTTCCCAATTCCTAATCCATTAGCGTAATTAGTACTTAAAGTGTATAAACCGAACGGGTAGTAAGACACTGTGCTAAATATTATTATTATTCAATGTTACTCTTAGTAGGTTTATTTTTCCTTTTTCTTTAGTTTCATTAATTTCCTTTATTATATAATTATTTAGCCATTGGGCCACCTCATTTTTAAATAGACAAGTGTGCAATCAAACATTTTCCAAGGGATTTTAATAATGAATAAAGTTATATAATTATTCATAGTATAATATTTTTTTAACATAAAACTATTTAAAAAAATATTCAAACTTTGATTCAACTTTGATTTTGTCTAAAATTAGAAAAGTGACTTTGCACATCCCTTGTGTAGAGAATGACACAAACATTACCTCAGTTGTATGGCCTCTGGATTCCTGTCCACTAAACATGGAGAGGTGGTTCAGATCAGCGCCCCTCTGCTGCATGTTCTGGTACACACCATTCGTCACCACATTGCTCTTCAGGGTGGATGCGTGAGCGTAGGTGGCCTGAGTCGCAGCGGGTGGAGTGTACAGGTCCTGCTGGGGTGGAGGTTGGGACAGGATGCTGCTCAGTTGTCGGTGTAGACTGAGGTTCACCCCGGTAGTCCGGGCGCCCCAATTGACGCCATTCGAGTACAGCTCCGTTGAGGGCATCTCCGAGGATGGTTTCACCGACATTTGATGAAGGTAATTGTTCGGCGGGAGAAAGCTTGTGGCAACCTGCTCTTCTTGACTCATTGAAGTGCTACTGTTGAATCTCTGGTCACCACCCCACCAAGTATTGACAGGGACGCTTGTTGGCGCTTCTTCTTGCCAGGGAGAATAAGGTGGCTGGCGCAAGTTAAGACCAAACGATTGACGTGGTGGGGATGGATAGGCTCCACCACCACCTACAGTGGGGTCGCTGAGAGGTAGGTTGGCCGCAGCAGACAGTGAGTGGGGCGGTAGGTGACGAAATGGGGTCGGCGCCAGAGGATAGCCCGCAGTTATCTTTGGAGGGAAAGACTGGATGTTGCCGGAGTTGGTTTGGTTGTGATGTAGCATGTTTCTCATCTGAGTTTGTTGCGGCAGGGAGACATCGAACAAGGTATGTTGTTGTCGGGGAGGCTGGTTTTGTGGTGACTGGTGAAGCGGAGGTGGTTGCGCCAGTGGTATTTGTTGTTGCATGGCATGCTGCAAGGGTTGCTGGCTCTGGTACGAGTAGGACACCTGATGTTGTTGTTGCTGTTGTTGCCAAGCTAGCGGTTTGTTATTAAGTTTGTTTTCTTGATTCTCATCAGTACTAATGATTGCCCCAGGAGAAAGACTCGGCGACGGAGTCTTGAATGTAACCTGTGAGAGAAGACGATGTGACAACGTAAAGAAACCTTTGATTTCCAGAAGTTTGGACATTCACAGTAAACAAAGCTTTTTTTTAATCTATCATGCACAATAATTAAATTAATTTGTTATGTTATGTACATCATGATTAATATATGATATAGTAACTTTTGTTAAAGATGATTATTATTATTAGCACCGCGTCTTACTACCCATTCGGGTTATACGCACTTACGCTAATGTGTAATGGAAGGGTGATTGTGAGATGAAATGAAGGACCTACAGTTTAACGTGGAATCCGAACCACGGTGGTGGCCTGGCATTCCCCACATTCACAATAAATCTTGTCAGAGGTGAAGGAAGGGTTTGGTAATCAGATAAATCTTTGCCGGGACCGAGGATTGAACCCCGGCCGCCAGTATAGAAGTCTGACACCTTACCCCTAGACCACCAGGTCACCCATTTTAAAGATGATGAAAATAAGAACAATGAATGTGTCCTCAAGGATTGACCCAGAAGGCCGAGCGAAAACAACCAGACATACCATCATCCAGGGGTGCCGAATATGTTTTACAAAACTTGCAATACTCCCTTGATCCTTACTTCTAGGTTTTCCTCGGGGATGTTTATTAGATATGTGCCACACCATTCACAATAAGCACAGTTGATGTCTTGTTTGCTCTTAAAAGTTGACATAGTAAACATTTGTTTCACTAAACCATCTAATTTTTTTTATAAGCATTTATCTATTGTACAATGTATAAACCTTAATAGGTCCACTAAAAACAATTTCATGACTACACAATTATTACAATACGCATGTCGCGAAATTAAATAAACTCTACACATCTCTGTGATATAAGAGTGACTGAATTCAAACTAAAACAAAAGATCGCTCACCCTTCCTTACCCTCCTTAGCCTGCCCGCCATAGCTATAAAACACCCGCGGTAGGGTAGGTGACTAAAGACTCATTACTCAATCACGCCTTTAGCCAGGTTGAATTATTAGATTTTTCCTTTGCCATATTATATTAGCCCCTAGACACCGCAACTCTTTTGTGCTTACACCGACACTGCCTCACTATGGTACTGATAGTGTGGGTGTTGAGTGTCATCGGCCTTAGTTTTCCATACAAATTAAACTACCATATCAGAACCAGAATGTACTAAATAGCCAACAAAATTATTGAACATATCCCTGACCCTAATTTCCCCTGAACCTTGTTTGCGCTTTCAGACATATTCTGCACCCTTGTCATCATCATCATCAAATGTTTTCAGCATGTGGCCGGGTTCATTTAGTAAAATGTCTCCATCGTCCTCTATTCTTCCATCATTCTTTCCCCTTATTTTTTTTATTCTTCTCCTTTCATTTGAACACCTTTTCTATCTGCTCCTTCCTTGTGTACTAATGGGTTCTGCTTATCCTCTCGTACTCAATCCTGATCTCATCGCCAAGTGGTGTACCCCAGGATCTGATTAACGTGGTGGAGGTTGGGTTGAACCCCGGCGGAAACCAGGTCAAGTGCAGACGAGAGACAGGAGACTAGTCAGGGCCAACAACCACAAGTTTGGAACAAGGTCTGGCCAGTTGTCTCCCAGCTTGGTGGGCTGGTAGTGAGAGGGTTGAGAGACCGGTCAGCAAGCTTGGACCAGGGTTTGGGCCAGTTGTCTCCCAGCTTGGTGGGCTGGTAGTGAGAGGGTTAAGAGACCGGTCAGCAAACTTGGACCAGGGTTTTGGCCAGTTGTCTCCCAGCTTGGTGGGCTGGTAGTGAGAGGGTTGGTGATGATGAGCTAGGTCAGCATCAGCACCCATAGCCTCGGTCAGGGAAGGCTACCACCAAGAGAAGTTCCACCAGAGGACCCATGACTGGCAGCCTCACTACTCAGATGTAGGCCATGACAGTATTATCAAGGGGTGGCCGAAATAAACAAAAATACTCGAGAAATCAAATGGAAATGCCGAATTGGAAAAACCAGTTGCACCAAGGATTTTTATTTTATCTTCTTACAGGTGAATTCTAGTTCATTCACCAAGATTTTTCTGTTTAAGTTTTTAAGGTTCAATTCCTTATGCTTCCATTACCTGAAAAGGTGAGCACTGACCTCTGAAGTGGTAAAAAGGTAAGTGGTATCTCTTGTGTTGATTATAAAATATTTCAATATATCTTCAGTCTTTTAAGTTAACACATTTGTTACATATTATCCAAGGGTGCGATTATACGCTATAAGAAAGTTTTATAAAGGCTGATTTTGGGAAAAAAGTGTGGCTTATTTTTTGGTCTATATGGTATTAATTAATAAGCATTTACTTTTCCTCACGTGAATCGTTATTAACAATATATAATAAAATGAATTATTGCCTAATGGATTGTAAATGTATAATAAAACAGTGTAGAAACAGTGTATGGTAATATAAAGTGAGTGATGGCAAAGGAATCCAACCAGAAAGGAGAGTTAGGTTAGGTCTAGATAGAAACACCCTTCTCTCTTTACTTCTTATCACGCTTTTACATTTCCAACTTTTTCAAACTTCCACAGTCAAACTGTGTTGAATTTTAGGAAATATTTCTTCTTCGTATAAAGAGACATTAAAAACACACTGTGGAAGTTTGAAGAAGCGGAAAGTGTAAGAAGAAATGAAGAGAGAGAGAAGTGTTTGTTTATATATTAACCTAACCTAACTATCCTATCAGGTTGGCTTCATTCACTCTCACTTAATTTACACTATACTTCTTTAAGGAAAACCTCTTTTTCGCTTTTTTTAAGGTAATTTGTTATGGTACAGGAAAGGTGGATGGAACACGTATAAAAGGTAACAAACAGCCATATTGTGTTTGTTCCCTTTGTATGTCTTCTATCCACCTTTCCTGTACCTTCTTCCAAAAATCTAACTAACCCTGCCGCAATCTGGAAACAGTGGTTGATGACGATGATGATCTTAGCCATATTGCGGGATTTGCAACAACCTGAAACCTTTTGGATTTTTTCCTAGCTATCAAATAATATATGATTTTAATCGATATTGATATTATGGAAGTTTTACAGGTTGTAATAAAAACACACCTTGTTGGTCTTGGGCTCCAGCATCCTGAAACCCACCGAGGAGGGAGTTTGTTCTCCCTGCTGCTGCGTCTTCCTCATGATGGCTTGCATGGCCACATTCTGGCGCCCCTTCTTGTTCCCGCTTCCCGCTACTGCCGTGTTCATGTCACCGGCGTCACAGTTCTCCTTCTCACGCGCTTTCTCCAAGGACCCTTGAGGTTTCAGGATACCCACACGCTTCTCTGGAAACAATCAAAGGTAAAATTCACGTTTGCACGGAGGAAAATTATTGACATTTCTCTCTAACGATGTGGCCTAACTGTAACCAAGCGTCAAGACAAAATAGGATTTCACCATCTTCAGTGGCCACATGGTCTAATGTTTCCAAAATGGTTGCTAACCCACCCTCTCTCCACGCTAATGCGGGTGTATTTCCTAGAAATATAGCCTCCCTAATCCCTAAACCATTAACGTAGTTAGTATATCCCGAATGGGTAACGAGACGTGGTGCTAAAAAATATCTTGATGATGTAGTTAAGTTCTATTCTGCGAGTTTTTAAGATGTAACATTGAAATAAAGACTATTAGTTAACAAATAATTCTAAGATTAGTCTTATATTGCAAACAAAGGATTTTTTTATATTTTGAAAGTAGTTTGTATGAACATATTTTTTTTTTAAATCATCAATAACTCAGGTCTATTCATGAAAATGTCCAGTAGGAATCGTCCTCCCAGGATGTAGATTAAAAATGTCTGGGAAGTATGTATCTATCAAGATGAAACTTGCACTTGCACAACCGAAACATTTTACTGAGTGCCCGTCCTTAATTATTTTATTATAATTTTCACAGTTAGAAGTCATGGTGCGCACAGGGGAAACAAATGACTGTGGAGCTACCTGCAACACACGTCCATCCTCCCCCCCCCTCCCCCACCAACAATAATAATGTAATGTGTCTCAATTAAGAAGATGGGAGCTGGCACATCAATGGATCACAGAGTCTAGAAAACCACCCAACCTTAATATTCGCTAATTTAAACCCAGAGACTACACCACATACCATCCCTAGAATAATAGAGAAACATTCAGTGTATTTCAACTCCCCCAGAGAAGTTTTATCCTTACCAATCAGGTTGGCATCACTGGTGACAACATCCTGTTTAGTCTACTTACTATTACTTCCTGAGGAAAATGTTATAATAGCATCAAAATATCAAAGTGTGTGTAAATATGTGTTAGTGTTTTTACTTTTATTTGTGCTCTACCATTTTCCTAATATTCCATCATTTTATTTATTTTAGTAACATAAAAAAAATTTATCTTTTCCAGATTTTCTAAACGACATTTAAAAACAATTCCGACTTAAGACTTTTTGAAAGGCAATTCTTCTGTTTATTTCATTCATCACATATTTTCGAGATAATGAACATCAACATTTTTATAAAATATTTTTCCAGTATTTAATGTTTTAGGTACTATTTTTGACCCTGTGTAAAACAACCCCTATTTTCCCTCTCGTGCTAAAAACTGCCATATATGTGCAATGCATTTTGTTAATGCCGAGAAACAAAGTCTTTCACTTTTGTTTAAATGTTTGGGTGCGGAGTTGTCAACTATTTAAATTTGCTGATTTAACCTTTTTTTAAAATTTAATTTCTCTGACTTTTCCGGGTATTCCCTGTCTGCAGCCACCGTGTTTATTAATGAAAGTCTCACCATGCGACATGTCGAGGGGCTGAGCTGTGTCTGAGAGGGGTGGACTATGCAAGGACCCCATGTGGTCCGGCGTGGAGGTCCCGGTGCCCCAGCTGCCTGTGTCTGAGGGAGCCGGAGAGGGCAATTTGGTGAGGCTCAACTCTTCCAGCTCCCGGATCAGGTCCCGCGGTGGGACTTGCTGCCCGGACACAGACTCAAACACCACGCCCTCCCCGTCACCTGGCCTGATCAATACAATATGTTAAAAATATGACTACCGTCAGTCCGACACTATATGTTATCACTCGTTCAGGTGGTACCCTTATGTACTAATTAGGCTAATGTGTTAGAGATGAAGAAGGCTGAATTTATAGGAAGTGTACCCAAATTTGTGAGGAAGGAGAGTGTAAAATAATTTAAAGGAAACCACCCTCAGTACACATGATCGGCATTGGCAATCCAGCCGATTGGAAGACAATCAGACTCCTGATGTATGTTTGTTGCATACTTCAGTTGCAGTGCCTAATATCAGCAGCCTAGCCCATATGGCGAGTTGGGGAGGAGGAGAAGGGAGATGATATGGAAAATTCACCAACATTCCCTCTGCACAGATGATGGAAAACCAGACCAACATAAGGAGGCATAAACCCTTTAATTTGAGGCAGTGTGGTCTCCTCTTACCTTACGATTAAGGACTTCGAACCTGATTCTCAGGTCTCAAATCCGAGTACATGAAAGTTCTGACATTTAAACAAAACAACTATATCAGCACTATAGCCTTAATATTAATTGACATGAAGAACCACTTTCCAGCTATTTCCTCAGTTGCACCTTCACTTTACACCAGCCATCCTGACAAATCGTGTAGCAACACACAGATATTAAGAATTGGGTAAATTTTTCACTGTGAGCATAAACAAAGTATATAAACAATACATCTAAGATTATAAATTAGTCTGATCCACTATTTTTTTAAACTGAATCTCAAATTTGAATTGCCAATTTATATTCAAATCATAAATCCCGAATCTGAATTCGAATCTTTGAAAAAATTATGAACTTCACTTAGAGAAAATATATTATATTTGTAAGAAGGTACAGTAAAGGTGGATAGAAACATGTAAAAGGAATGAACACAATATGGCTTTATAGTGAAAATAAGAACACAGTTCACACTTTACACTGCTACCACTGGACAAAGAAGTAATGGCTGCCTCTTAAAGAAAATTGATCGTCACTGCCCAATCCCCCAACCTAGGTTTCATTCTATCGGAACTCATCAGGGAGGAGTGTGAAACGTGCAATGCAACTTCCTAAAAGTGGAAACCAAAAAACAAAAGGGGAGAAAAAGGAAAATGGTAAAGAATGATAGGACACATTGATAGGAACATGTAAAAGGTATAACATAAAGGACAAACACAGGAAAAGGACATTGGATGCGAATTTATAATGATATAACTCAATAAGGAAAACTCTTCGCTTTCATTTATTTAGATCATGGCACTGGTTTATTACAACGTTCTGTAGATATTTGCTACCGGCACTGTTAATAATTTGTAATACTGCTCTCTATATATTACCTGCACTGTGAATTAATGCTCTGTTCATACGCACAAGCGGCTTATACAGTGTCAGAAAAGAGTTTAAGACCATCCTTACAATACTAAAAATACTGACTAATTTGTTTACGGGTCTTAAACTTTTTGCTTTATTAACCCTCTATTAATTTTACGATAATATACATTAAAAATTAAAGATTTTGATGATAATAAAATTACTGTATCGCAAACGGTTTAGAAGTTAAGATTTTTTTAATACTAAGACGCACAATCCAAAACAACCAAAAAATGCACATGGTTTTTGGTCTCCAAAAAGTTTTGACACAAAGCTTAGTAATTAAAAACCTTAATTTTTGTATATCAAATTAGTACTTTAACTTTTAAGTGGCCTAGTTTTTTTTAAATCAAGATAAAAAATTATGATTCTTTAAGATTTATATTAGCTATGTTTAAAATGACTTCTTTTTACTTAGTCCTAGCATTATGTTATTTCATATCTCTATGGAAGTGTGTTGGCACACCTGTTTCATCAGTTCCCTCCAATCAGCTGATTTAATGTGATCATTTTGAGGAAATTGTTTGCATTTTGTGAGTCAAAATGGGGAAAAAATCAATATCAGACCAAATTAAGTGGCAAATCATTAATTTAATGAAGGCTGGTAAGTCACAAAGACACATTGTTGGAGTGTCTAAAACATGTGTGCATCAAGCGATATAATGAGTTTGGAACCATCACCAGCCTGCCCTAGGCCGGACCTGTACACTCTCGCATCTCAAATATCCTTAAGGATTTAAGGTATTCAAGGATCCTAACCCTACCTTTAATGTACAGTTGGATTCATGGAGAAGGATTGATATTGTAAATGTTGATGAAGTGAGAATTTAAGAATCGAGGTTAAAATTTAAGAATAGCTTTTGAGATAAAATGGAATCGTGACATTTCAACAAACGTTGCCAATAGCTTACTATTTAGCAAATATCAGCTTGTATTGCATTTATAAAATCAATTAAAAACTTCCTATGAATGGTCGAGAGCGACGGTTTTTCCGAGGGTTCCTAGCCTGCTGAGGATATCAAAGAAGAGGAAGAAGTGTTGGCAGGGAAAGCCAATAATTGATCAGAGTCCCTAAAATCAAAGACAAACAGACAGATGAGATTTGAAACTAACCTTTGTGTAATTAGTCGGTAGTCGTTCTGTGTAGCGAGCCAATTACCAAACTCCAATAAACGGTTGGCCCTCAACTTGTTGAAGGTCACCTGACCTGTCTTCCACTCTTGACTGCTAAACCTGTGGGGAGGGAAACCAAACAGTTAGTGGAACTTGCGCTTGATTAGACAAGGAACACTGTTTGAGGTGCTAGGTAGGATGCACTTCGTACCCGTAGTTACATGTGCAACAGAAACTTTACGGCATTGGCATGTATTGAGGATGGAAATTTAAAGACTCCCAAAGAGAATGATGTTGAGATAAAGCAAGCAGGAAAAAGACCCCAAAGGAAACCAAAAAAGAGATGAGAGGACCAGAATGGAAGCAAATGAAGGAGGAAAATCGCTAGAACAATGATGTTGTGAGATTACTATTTTGCATCATAGCCTTAAATACATGCTTGTTTGAGGGGTACTTTACAGTAGAAGAAATTTCCCATTTTGATATTCCAGTAGCTATTTAAGATATGAAAGAGCTTATTATTACATAGTTGTGGTGCTATTAAAAATAAAAATACATATAAAACATTTTTGTGAAACCATTATATTGGCAAATATACTTTTTTTAATTGGGGTCTGGGAAATTATGTTCTTCTGTGAACATAGATATAACTTTTTCCTTCATTGTTTTTCTATAACAGTGTTTATTATTTTATATATGTTTTGGGGAAGTGTTTTTGCAAAAAGGTATATTATTTTGTTTCGCATATCTTAAAGAGTTTTAGTATATATCTCCATATTTAAGAATAGGAACTAGAAAGTGTGCAGTGCACTGTATAATTTATTTACCTGAAGAAGTTCTGTAGCATAGCAATCTACGACTGGTGAGTAAACAAGTACAAATTAAGGTGAACAGAGCCGTAATTTCTCACCTTAGCTTCCCGAGAGCTTTCTCCAAAGGAATGAATCCTTGTAAATCCTGATCTTCAGGTAGTGGTACATATTTATCTGAAAAAATATTAAGTTAAAATTATCAACATATTCTAACATACCCCTACAGGTCTTTATTCCAGAAAAAGGGCCATTTTTTTAAAGTTTTGAAATTCGTCTCTTCAAGACAAAAAATTTCACAGTATTTTAGATGCAAGACCATAAAAAATAATATGTTATACTTAATTTTCAACACAGAAATTATGTCACTGCTCTTTACAAAATGTGCATGATTTGGAGAGAAAACTAATTGTTTACATTGGGTTTATACTATTCTACTATGGATTTAGGAAATTAAACTGCAGAAAATATATTTAATTTCCCATGAATTTTTGAAATTTCCGTCACACCGAGTTCGTCAAATTTTACATGATTTCCCGGTGTGTATCAACTCAGTATATTTCAGAAACTGCCCACACTTATAAAATACCCATTTTTCGATATCATTAAAATAATTTTAGCCTTCAATATTTTAACTGAAACTTCAACCAATTTACTCATCAGCATTTCACCAATGGCGAAATCTGAACCATGTTCACTGTAGCTCTTAAAGTCGCACTTGGCGTCCTCTATAAATCAATGCTAACAGTGTATGTCACAAGAACTGAAATATTAGTACGCAGAAACTCACAGGTATCAGCCATGAAATCTGCAAGGGAAAGCTGAATTCCATTGAGAAGCTTGCACAAACTGGGCCAAATCTGTAAGCGCGTGGTGAAAGCAGAGTCCAGAAGAACATCAGGTTTCATGCGGATCCAATCTAGCGTCAGTTTGACTGAAACAATGCAATGATGTAAGAAAAACCTTTTTGTACTTAATAGTATGCCATTTTTTTTATCACCGCCTTTTACTACCTTTTCAGGTTATACTCAAATAATATGATCATTATTATTAATGTGATAGGAATTAGGAAGGAAGCGTTTTAAAGGTCATCTACCCGCATTTTCGTGGGAGTGTGAAAACCATTTTAAGAAACCTTAGTAGCTCGAGAAGGATTCAAATTTTGATCTCTCCGCCATCAGCAGGCCAGTCTAAGAGGGACGCCTTAAACCATTTGGACATTGAAGTGGGTTTTAGGTGCTATTTATTTTTATATACTTGTTATTTCAATAGTTCTAAAAAAATTTAAATCCAAAATTTGAAGATTTTCTTAAAAAAATGTTATTTCAAAATTTAAAGATTAAAAAAAGTTAACAAAGTCCGAATTCTTTCTCTCTCAAATTTTGGAAGATCCTTATAAGATTACCCCCCACCCTGATAGCAATAATATTGGCACTGCCAAATTGCTATAAATAAGTTGGTAGTGCTTACTGGCGGGCAGTGCGAAGTAGTCGATCAGGGGGTCCCCCTCCTTGAGCGTGTACACTGGGAGCAGATAGGCGCTCAAGGATCCAGCCAGCAAGTCCGTCACCAGACACTTGACCCTATGTTCATCTGCAGAGAGTTGCTTATTGGTGAAAGTTGTCACCTGACTCTCGGACATGATGCAGCTGCCCGCGTGATGGAGCGCGTACAGGTTGATAGCGAGCATCTGTGCATTCAAACAACTCGTCAGTAAGACTCAGCTCGCCCAAAGAAACATCATACAAGTAGATGTGGAAGGAGATACTGCGATGTTTTATTGTATGATTGTTCATTATATTTTGTTTTTGATTTTGTTCTGATAAATAAAGTTACTATCACAAATTATAATTTAATTACTTCAGATTTTTCCCATATTAATATTTATTTGTATTGTACATAACAGCTTAAAATGGCAATGAATGAACATATATTGAATATTTTAGCTTTCAACATTTTTATTGGCAAACTTTTATAATTAATGTCAAAGCTGGAAATGTTTTCGAAGCGAATGTTTGTTTTGAAACTTCACAGCACACACACCTATAATTATTTATATATTAAACTGTAATGATTTTGCAAAAAACAAAATATAAATTGTAGTCTAAAAAGTAAAAAAAAAAAATATTATTTGAACATTATCACTAGAATACAAATCTCAAGTATAATATTTATGGTGCTAAATAAACACAGTAAAAGAAGTAATATCGGTCACGATTAAAAATTACTCAATTCTTAATGTTGCCATTTTGTTTAAACACTATAACATTAATCTATAAGAATTTGAAAAGTTAAGAAGCAAGATGTCGAAAATCATAAAATTAGTTTGGACATCCCTAGATTTAGAGTTATTCTAGAAAAAATAATTACAGTCAAGCAAACTCGACCTTGACGCATTACAACACAACAGGTTCATACCTGTACTAGTCTCCACGAGGATAGGCTCTCGGTGGCGACGTGAGCTGTGAGTGTCGCAGTTAGGAGCTTCACGTACTGGTCGGCCAAGTTGAGATCAGCTCCGATGTGTAGCAGCCCATGCAGTTTCAGGAACACTGAGGTGTATTCAGACACCGAGAGCTTGGTGCGTCCTTCCACATTCAACCTTCAAAGACCACAAGACAAGAGCTAGGAAAAGCCACCCTTGATGCACCTGACCAGGATTGGAACCTCAATCTCAATATTGGAAATCCAGTCTAACATGAAGTGACAAGTTAGAGAAGTTAGAGCAGTTAGAGCTCGCAACCAGGATGTGGCTTCCCAAGACTTGGTTCACATGTTTGCCGAAACTTTGGGGCATAATCTGCTCGAGTGATGTAGATATTCACATGTTACCAAGAATGTATGTTGACCCATCATTCTTTTTAACGTCACATTTTACTATCCATTAGAGTTATACCCTTATTACTCTAATGGGTTAGGAATGTGGAAGGTTGAATTTAGCAAAAGTGTACCAACATTTGTGTGTAAAGAGAGAGAAAGCGAGGAAAATAATTTTTTTTAAACTCAGTACACCCGACCAGGGTCAAACCATGATCTCCCAGTCATCGGTAGTCTAGTTTATTGTGAGCATAGCACCTTAGACCATGCAGCCACCAAAGCGTTATTATCTGGTATAGAAGATTTGTTTTTGTATCACATGCTTTATTAATTTATTTCCATTTTTTTACATCCATTATTGTTTCCAGCCTGTGGCCTAGTTCAGTTTTTTATTCAAGCCATATATTTTCTACTATCGGCTTGCTAGGCCTGTCGTAGCTTCATACGCCTTATAATCTAACTTAAGACTAGGACAGGCACAACATCCAGTCCCCAGCAGTTAATTCATCACTGTGAAAGGGAGCTTGAATCAAACTCAAATTTTCAGAGTACTCACACACTCCTAATTCTTATTATGTGACCTTTGAAACTGTCCAGCAGGTGTCCTGAATACAACAATCTTGAATAAAAATTGTTTAGGCTACCCCTCAAGGGGTACTCACTGTTCCTCCATGCTTTTGTTGAGGGTTTTGGTCAGGTTGGTAGCGGCGGCCGGGAAAAAGTGACGAACAGCGACACTGCGTGCATAGTGGAACACGGTGCTGAGTCTGTCCCCTCGACTGGCCTCCAGAAGGGCCAGTTGGTTGTAGGGCTGGCCACTGTGGGGAGATAGCTGCACGGCATGCCTGGAACACACAGGCGGTAGGATGAGCAGGATGAGCAGGATGAGCAGCGGACACCAAGGTCTCAGGTTTAGCACAAGGGCTTTGAATTACTTAATCTAAAGCTCAGGAATGAAGAGTTTTTTATGCACCCTCACATATTACTACCTGTTTGGAGTAAACAGCATATTTACACTCCTTGAGTTGGGAAGAGGAAGGTAGAATTTAAAGGAAATGCACCGACATTTACATGGGAAGCCATAAAGGAAAAACCACCCTCAGTACCCATGAAATTCAATCCCCAATCTCCAAGTCTAGAGCAAACCGGTCTATTGCGAGATTGATGCCCTGGACCAAGCGAGCGATAACTGAAGTCGTTCACAGAGAGAGGAAATGCACCCAGATTAGTGTGAAGAGAAAATGGGTAGTCCAACTATAAGTCAGGTGGCTAAGATGTGAAATGCAAGTCTAAAACTGCGGGTACGATTGGTCTAGATACAGTTTAATAAGCAAAACATCAGCTATTGATTTCGACAAATCTCCCTCGATTAAAGTGGAAATGATTCTAATATATTTTAACGAATATTACCAATACAATATATTAAGATACTATGCATTGTTTCCTTCATTAAAGAAAAAAAATTGAGAGTGAATTCATTGTTTTGTTGTATTGTAAACAGCCCCTTATGTTGTTGCATTGTGAACAGCCCCTAATTTTTTTGCACGATAAGCAAACTCTTATTTTAACAAAGTGTATCAGTGCTTTAGTTTAATTATGGGCCATTTCAGAAATAATATCGATGATTATTTCCACTTAAAACATTAATTTTTACTTTCTACTGACATGAGCAAAAATGTTTTTAAAACCTGCTTCGGTGGTGACATAGTCTAACATGCTACTCTCGCAATAGACAAGAATGCCGAAGACAGGAAGATCATGGTTCAATCTCGGTCGGATGTACTGAGATCGATTGCTCCTAAATGTTCCCCACTCTGGTGTTAAATAGATCCTGGTAGTCCAGTCCACTCTTTTACTGGAGGGAAGGTGAAACACTTCTTTAGGAAAACAAGCCGTTGATAACTGAACAACCGGTCAAGTCATCTCCCTCGCACCTGTAGAAGGCCTCAGCCTGCTTGCTCTGGTTGCGGTACCGGGCAATGTCCCCCAGGTGCACCAGGCAGTGTTGACAGATGTAGTAGCAGGAGCTCTTGTGCGGCTGGGAGAAGTTCTCCGAGGTCCGGCACAGCTTGCTGTTGCCGTAGATAGAACCCTTTCTGTGGGCGGAAGGATATGTCAGGGGTGACAACCAGACAAGAGCATAAATACACAATGGGCTACCATCAATGAGTCTGAATACTTTAAAACGTTTTAAATGTATAAATAGAAGTGACACAGTAATAATAAGATTGTAAATTATTATAAGAATTGGTGAATTGAGTTAAATATTAATTAACCAAACACAGGACTATTATATTAGCAGTACATAATACAAACCTTCTGTGTTTGGTATAAAAAAAAAGTACTTTATTTAATAGGC
The DNA here is from genome assembly GCA_902151445.1 of Timema monikensis. Lineage (NCBI taxonomy): Eukaryota > Metazoa > Arthropoda > Insecta > Phasmatodea > Timematidae > Timema > Timema monikensis. The sequence continues at coordinate 37,422 of CABFVZ010000866.1, read as the reverse complement.
CATTATTTTTATTTACTATTTTATAGAGAAGCGCGAGAACCATTTTTTCAATTCAAGACGATCTCGAGCAAGGGAATATAAAACAGTATTAAGACACGAGAACAATACAAGAAAACTTCCTTTAAAAGTACAAAAATGTAAGTTATGTTTATTAAAGTAAATATATAGTTTATAGAGTTTATTTTTACATGTGAGCTGGTGCTTGCTTTAGATTGTCTTATAGTTCATTCAAACACTTGAGATATAACTCATACACATTTTAAATGCAATTAATAAAATAGTGATAGGTAGTTACAATGAACACCATTTATAATTAAATTTTGTAGTGTAACAGCTTATATTGTCAAAGTTTGATAATGAAAAACAGTAATTATAACCAAAACATTTCTTAATAAAGGCTGTTTTTTGGGGGGAAATGCGGCCTATTTTTGAGTTATTACGGTATAAATGGAAATAATAAATTCCCGGTTTGGTATTTTAATTTCTTAGGCCCATTATTTGGTTTCTTTTTGATTTCTCGAATTTTCAAATCTCCATATCCTTACTATTTTATTTGAGATTGACTAAATTTAAAAAATAAATTACAAGGGTCATCCAGAAAGTAAGGTTACAAGGGGTCCTAAGGCCTGGGGAAATTTTTTGTTTCAAATTTGGCACACCTGACGTGTAGGGGGGATCTTAACGGTCAGTTTGTTTGGTCCCGCGTGTTTGTCGGCCATTTTTTTCAGTCACAGTAAATTCTTCCTATGGAGAGGTCGTCGCGCGCTCCCGCCACCTCCCGTCCGTGCGAGATCCGCGCGGTCATCCGTTTTTTGACTTTGCAGAACAATACCGCCGCGAATATCCATCGGAAGCTCGTGGAAGTTTATGGTAGTGATGTGATGAGTCGACAACATGTCACGAAGTGGGTTAGGTTGTTCAGAGAAGGCCGTACTGATACTCACGACGAGGCAAGGAGTGGGAGACCATCAGTGATTTCAGACGAACTTGTGCGAAAAATTGAAGAACAAGTGCGAAATGACCGCCGTGTGACGCTTGATGACCTTCACGAAAAATTCCCTGACATTTCTAGAAGTCTCCTTGGTGATATTGTGTCGGAAAAACTTGGTTACAAGAAGTTGTGTGCGAGATGGGTGCCCAGAATGCTCACACCGGAGCACCGTCAAAATCGCGTCACCACCGCGCGTGAATTTTTGGATCGTTTTGTACAGGAGGGAGAAGCTTTTCTGGACTCTATCGTGACAGGGGATGAGACGTGGGTGTGTCACTACACCCCAGAGACCAAAAGACAATCACTTCAGTGGCGTCATTCATCTTCCCCAGCCACCAAAAAGTTCAAGACAACCCATTCAGCCGTAAAAGTCATGGCATCTGTTTTTTGGGACCGTAAGGGCGTCCTTTTGGTGGATTTTATGCCCAAAGGGACTACCATTAATGCAGAGGCTTACTGCAATACCCTAAAAAAACTCAGAAGAGCCATTCAGAACCGCAGAAGGGGAATGCTGACCCGGGGAGTCAGCCTCCTGCATGACAACGCCAGGCCCCACACCGCGCGAGTTTCACAGGAGCTGCTGACATCATTTGGATGGGATATTGTCACCCACCCACCCTATTCACCCGACTTGGCGCCTTCGGACTATCACCTTTTCACTAAACTAAAGGAGTTTTTGGGTGGGAAACGTTTTTCCAACAATCAGGAGGTCGAGGAAGCTGTGAAGAAGTGGCTGAAAGAGTTGGCGGCGGAGGTCTATGACACTGGCATACAAAAGCTGGTGCCCCGACTACAGAAATGTCTTGATCTCGACGGCGATTATGTTGAAAAATAGTATAATATATTTCTGAAGTATCCTGTGAGTTTCAATTAAATACAAGCATTTTTCGATTCTAAATAAATGTCGTAACCT
>CABFVZ010000866.1:0-29269 GCA_902151445.1 Timema monikensis | reverse complement strand
ATAATTTTTTTATTTTTTATTTATTTTGTTTTAATAATTTTTTAAAAATAATTTTTTTGTTTTTTTTTGGGTTTGGGGGGTAGAAGAGGGGGGGGGGGGGGGGGGGGGGGGGGGGGTGTAAGCTACTATCACTCACATTGAGGGGAAGACAGGGTGTATCCATTCTTCTCAAACACGACTTACTCCCTATTTTCACAAGCAAAAACATGGTGTATTTTGTTTCCTTTTTTGTATATTCTAGCAGTTGTGTATGAATCTCTAAAATTATTTAGTAATTGTATTGTATAAAATTTGAGCACATATTTAAAAAACAAATATTTTCCCAGTTCTAAGCACATATAAAAATGTGTGTCCCAGTTATTAGCTGAGCACACTAGGGTGAACCAACCTTCTTGTCTTTGGCCAGAGTCTGCAGTGCTCCGATGTAGTTCTTAAATCCGTGGTTCCATAGCTCCTGCTCCACTTTCCTGTCCAACGCATATTCCAAGTCAAGAATCAGAACTTGCTGATAGATGCCCTGCAGCAGCACACAAAAGCCACTATTAATAGTCGATGGTTTCACAAGCGACCAAAGCATATTTGAGACAGTGACTAGTTCACCCATGGTCACAATAGGTACAGTACCAACCAAACCCCACCATTAGTCCCCTACTATAGCAGTTACTTTTATTTAGGTCGTAGTGAATTCATAAAACCAATACTGTTACAACAAACCTTTTACCATTGCTAACATGTGTAACTTTGAGGGGTACATCTTATCGATAATGTTTAAAAAGTTATGAACCGACAGTTAATTTATTTCCCTTTCATCTGGCGGGATTCACTAGGCTGACTAAACAGAGTCACAGGTCTAACCGACAGGAAGGAGGAACAAGTAAGTTATGAGTATCTTCTTTACAGTTTGAATTCAGCTTCCAGTGCTGCGAATTCAAACAAGGTGAAGAAGGGTATGACGTGATCCAAATCGAGATGATAGGGGGAGTTTGGGTCGAGTAAAATGGTAATTCTTGTTTAAAATGTAGCCAGACTCAGATGCAAAATGTAGATGTTCCATTTTAAAATCTAGGGCATGTCTATTTCAAATAAATTATCAGTCGGTGTCCAATTTAGTAGGTTTCTTTTCTTGTGTGATGTAATCAGATAATTAGAAGTACTACAGCTGTTATATAAGGTATAAAATAACCAAATAAAATAAATTCAGTTTAATGAGGTTAATGTGTTAGGGATGAGGAAGGTTGCATTTAGAGAAAATCTACCTACATTTTTGTGGAACCAGAGAAGAAAACAATTTAGGAAAAACCATCCTCAATACAACCGGCCGGGTTTCAAACCCTGGCCATCCCGTCATCAGCAGTCCAGTCTATTGTGAGTGACACATTAGACCACTTAACCACCAATGCTGTTTTTATTTGTTATTTATACGGTAGGCCTTCACAATAATTTTTTTGGCTTAGCTACTGACAGGAGAGAATTTTTAGAACTTAACATTTTTGAAAGGAATATTATATTTACAGGAACTGCACCAATTATTGTGTAAATAATGGAAAACCGAGAGTGCGGAAAAACTATCCACAGTGCAACTGATCAGAAATTAATCTCGACCTTTCAGGTCAGAGGGAAATTGGTGCCGGCCACTTGCCGGAAAATAGGGCTGTATCCGAATAGTCTACTTACGCAGCGTCACCTTGACTCGTGCCCTTGATAATTACAATGACAATCAATGAGTATACATCTGTCCGAATAGTCACGAAGGTTGGCTATACACTCTGTTCGAGGTCTTGGTCACCATGGATATGAAGAGCAGCCATGCGCTGTTCTCGCGGTGTCAATTGCAGTGTTTGACTGGCAATTATTTTAGTATTATTGTTTCGTCTGCTAGAGCGCAGACTTACGTTTTCCGCCATTTTAATTAAGGATGGTGTTTGCATTTTTTCTAAGCTCTTCGATTGGAAGCAGCACTGCGGGCCCAAGGGTGTTGCTTGTTAACGTTCGAAGTTTGATGCAATCTTCACTATGAACAGCGTGAGAAGTGTAAAATCATCAAGACTTCATCAAGTCTAAATCTCAAGGGTTCGACGGTGGAGCCCTGGACTATTCGGATACAGCCTAATAACTCAAACCGTGGTTCGTTTTGGGCTCACCTGAAGTTGTTTCTGACACAACCATGCCTCGCCATCATTAAGAATGTCCTTGGAGTTTTGAACTTTTTCTTTTAACTTTTCTGCCTTCCTAAAATAAACATAATAAACGTCTATTAAATATAGCTTTGATAGACCTAGGTATAGAACTATTATTAAGTTCAAAGTTAAACAGAGGCTTGAATTTATAACAATTTTACAAATTACTAAGCTTGTGCAAAACTTCGAAATTTCATATTTGAATGTTGTTAGGATTCATATTTTATTTGAAACTATAAATATTAATATTTTATAGATTTGTAAAAGATTTAAAATTCAAATAAATAAGATAAACCTATCAAAATGATTCAATAAAATTAAAAATTTGAATCTAAAAGTCAATTAATTTGACTTCATATAAAGTTTGTAAATGAATTTGATTCTAATCATTTTCATTTCAAAATATTTGATTCAGACACTATTAGAGTTGGTAAGAAAATATTTGAATTTAATTTGAAAATCTTGAATTTGTACTAGCTTACAAATAGATACTACCTACTTTAACCAATAACATAATGATTTTTANGGGGGGGGGGGGGGTTCGGAGGGTATTTAATGTGCACTTGATGAATCGAATAATTATATCAGTACACAACTTAAAAGCTAACTAAGGTCTAGTTCAAGAACAAGCGCACATCCAGTCCTCTAGCCAATCATTTATCACTGTGAAAGGAGAATCATTAGTTTAATCATGGATACATTTTTCGGCTATGTCAGGAATCAAATCTGCATGCTCGCGTATTTTCCAAATGAGTTAAGGTGTCAGACATTATCAATCCATATGCCAAAATTAAATTGTCTGAATAGTTAAAAAAAAACCCACATAATCTCACTTCTCTGCCAGCCTATCCACATACATTAATGAGATAGGCACAAGGAAGGTAAGATTTAGAGGAAATGTACCTGCATGTGTGTGGTGGTAGAGTGGGGAATCATTTAAGAGCAAACCCCTTCAGAGAATTGAGCTCTGACCTCCACATCAATGGTGAACCAGATAAGACCAGGTTGATGTGTTATCCCATGTGCCTAATGATGCGGACATCTTATGTTAGTCGGGACGAAAACGCTACTACTTACTTTAGAGCCTGAACTGCGGCTTTCAATCCCATTATCTTCCTCAACCACACTTTACAAACTTATACCTGCAAGAAAAGATAAACTCAGAGTAGTGATACATTGATCGTGTCAACACAGTGATAGTGATATTCACATTCATCACTGTCGCTATAAATTACAAGCACCCTTTATTCAGCCATAGTACTGTGGGGAGCAACATTAGGGTTTGAACGATATGTTGAAAAGAGTGGTGATGAAATTAGGTTAAGTTGGTTTACACTTCGTTTAGAGTGGTTGTTTTGTTTTAATTCACATGTATAGCATAGTAGTTATAAGATAGATTATGTTGCTTATTCAGGGTGTCCAACCAAACCATATTTTAAAATTCCGACTTTTCCAGGTTTTCGAAAGCCAATTCACAACTTTTCCAGTCACTATAATATAAACATGATTGTATTAAAATCGCAACTTAGTGTAGTATTTTTAGACAGATATACACATCTTGAAATTGTAACACTCTATGAAGGGGTTAAATGATGTCAGCCTAAAGTAAAGGGCTATTGGGTTGTGCAATCTAAGCTAGAATTCAGTTAGATTATATCTATACATTAAAAGATCGCCTTACACGGGCTAGTGAACTAATGATTTAGCTTTGGTTAAAGACATGAAATAGAAGGGTGGAAAGTTAAGATGAAAATCCTGTGTTGACTTTTAGAATCGAGATTAGTACACTCAACATAGACAACTGTACTAAAAGAAATTCGCAGTGAGTATTAACTGGACAAAAAATGTTATTTTAGAAGTATGCCCTTCTCTAGTCTGTTTGCAGTCCACAGTCATTAAAAAAATTAATCTATTAAACTAACTGACCTGTGGTTTAGTGGTCAGTGCACCTAGCTACAAACCTAGGGGTCCCGGGTTAAAATCCTGGCTGGTATCGTGGGTATTTTCCTGAAAGGAGAATCACCCGCAACGGTCACCAGGGTTTGGTTAGTCAGGCTTAGGTTGGATTTGAAAGTGTTTCTACAAGTTCCACACTCTCATACTCACCATCACCCCATACTCACCATCACCCTCATACTCACTATATCACCCTCATACTCACCATTCCCCTCATACTCACCATCACCCCATTACTCACCATCATCCCATACTCACCATCCCCCTCATACTCACTATATCACCCTCATCTCGTCATGACACGGAAAGGATGTTTTATTAGTGAATTTAGGCATCCTTTGGGCAATGGTATATTATTACTGGCTAATCTTTTTACTATTGGACTACGAGTGATGTACAGGCACACATTATTTTTATTATTATTATCCATCAAACTATTTATGTATGTGTTGCGACAGGCAGATAGTATAAGTAGGATGAATGACCAAATGTGGCTTAACTAGGGTGGGGCGCAAATTCACCAAGTCTTACCAATATTAGAAACAATATAAGTTTCTTTATTTTTCTACACAGCACAAGGGTAGCCTATTTTGTTTTTATTGTTTTGTAACTGGTGTTAAGACAGGTAACCAGTATGAGTACAAAATATAAGAATTCAGTCAAATTTTAAAGAAAAGTTTTCAAGGGATGACATTTTTTTATCTGCCATGGGCCCTGTCAACCCCGAACGACCCTAGTTACGGCTCTGATGACCAGTAAATTCCTTTGCAAGGTTTTCTTACCTTTAGCATACAAAGGAGAAATAAGACTACAGGTCTTTCCATTTCCAAATTATATTTTAATCAAATAAAGTTTTTTTTAATGTAACCTATACATTAAATAATAATAAACTAAAACTAGCCTTACTAAAAAATGGTCCAACATCAACCCTATGCCGGGTTTCCAAGACAAGACACAATCTAACAACACAATGGCCTGGATGTGTCTCACACATCACACCTGCATGAGAGAAATCTTTCAAAGGGTGTCTCGTTTTGAATTACACATAAAGTTTTTATGATTTTGGACAAATAAAACCTAACTTGACTTAACCAACTTAGGGTAGTTGCAGGGGAAACAAAAAATATAAAATTGCTAAGATTATCCATCCAGTGGTTTCACGGCATCAGCACAAAGGTACAAAATAGACAGAAATGTAGCTCTGTTGGGCGCAAATACAAGGAAACAAGTTAAAAACAAATTACTACGGTATATATTAAAGTGTCAAAGATGGCACCTCATTGATTGAAAAAGAAACCTTATCATGACTATGAATATTCTAATAGATATGTTGAATTTAGGCCAATCAATATATGTTAACTTATGAACAAACATAAAAAATCATTATAAATCAGACAAGTTAGGCCTATAGGCCTAATACAATTTTTTATGACCAAGGTCAAAAATATGGGGTTGATGTAGATTGTAGATAGTTAAATTCAAGTTTTGGAATATTTTTTAAAAAGGCTATATACCCATATTTTGTTTGGTTAGTGTGTTATGTCTGGTTTTATTATGAGAGAAGGCCCCAATAATGGTGAGAGGATAGAAAAGAAAATATGGACTTCAAAATAACAAAGAGATGCCTTAGAGGTATTAGAGAGTTTAGAACCCTTACACTAGTAAAGAACTTGGGTAACAGAATTTTACATTGAATGAAATCGAATAATTATGAAACTCATTTAAGCTATAACCAAGTTGACATTGATAAACGATATTAAAACTTCAATTCTAGAGTAGAGTTTATAGAAAGTATATGAAAGATTAGATTACACAAAGCAGACCAGATGTTTGAAGAGCATTCTAAGTTGGTAGAAAGTAAGAGTTAAAAATTTAACAATGGTCAAAAGTTGAACCTTAAAATTAACTTCTATAGCACATGATCTGGGAATAAAAACATTAAAAAATGTGTTAATTTAATGTTACATCCCAAGATAGAAAGTATATTGAGAGGCAATCCACAAAAATTAGTCCTACCATTACCCTCATATTCTTTTGATGGGTTAGAATATTACTTTCTAGTACATTTATTTATTCAAATACCATGTTGTGATAGTTTAAAATTAAATTTAGTATTAGAAAGGCCTTTAATCTGCATAATAAATATTTATCTAAACAATTAAGTTAGTATTTGACAAGCCCTTAAGGTCATGTCTGTGGTAAATATCCTTGTCATAAAACTATTATGACATTTCTGTTAAGTTATTATGAGTTGGAAAAACAGATGTCATAATATAATATAATCACTCAACACACAAATTATCATGAAAGTTGTGTAAAACGTAAAAATCAACTTACTGTCACATAGTAAAAACAAATTCTCGATTTTCTGCCATTTAATAGTTAAACAGTCGTTACTTCCGGTCTCTATGAAAATTTTAAGCTTCAAATAAAACGTTCTAGTGATAAAATTTGGTCCGTATATAAGTGATATAAATATTTCTGGTGTGCTCACAGAGACCGTGAATTATGTTCACAATAAAACATCAAATTTAGAGAAATGTAAATAAAAATTAACGGAATAAATTGTGAGCAAATAAAAATTGGAGTAGGTAAAATACTTTAATGTGTTAAATACTTTAAATATCCAAGAAATTCTAAATGTAAGTTAAGTTTTTGTGTGAGTAGGTGTAAAACCATTATTTGCCTCAGGGGCAAGAGAGTTGCATTTTCTTTAAAAGGTTTCACTTAGCCAAATTGGTCCAAGTCAACATAAGATTGATTTTATTAAAAAAGTTTTCCTGTTATTTTTGAGGAAGATTTAATCTAAGGAAAGTTAACAAGAATAGTAACGATTTATGTTTGCGTATTTTACCATTAATTGCCATATAAAAAAATGTGTAAGCACCAGGACACCAGGAAGTATCCCAGTGGTTTAGTTTTGTTTGAGCCTCTGCAACTACTTTGGACTAAAAAATAAAGTTATCCATTCAACTCTATATTATTGTATCTAATCATTTTTAATCAAAAGTTCCAGGAGTGAGTCTAAGGGTGCCTAGAATACATAATATGTGAAATTTTAAGACGGCATTAAATATAAAACCATCCTTTTTGTTGTATCTTGGTGTTGTTTATAAACAATTTCTTAAGACAAACTTAAAAGCATTTTTTTTAATGATTACTGACTGTCACTATCTTTGTAATCAACACAAAAGCAATAGAAGGATCATTTTATAAAAGTAAATATATAAAAAAAAACTTTTAGCTCTTGTATTACAAATCAGTATAAAGTAGAACTTGTTGTTTTAGTTGGACTGAATAACGAAGTAAAATTCGACAATATGGCAGAAATATTTAAGCGGTATTTTTAAACTTATGTTTTGCTGGTATTGATAAAAGTCTTTTAAAGGCCGTAATATATGCAGTCCCGGACCGTTTGGAACCTGCCTGTCCGCCCCTAGCACCGTGCATTGGTAATTATACTACTACGCTGGTAACAGCTGTTACACTAGTATACTAGTTATACTAGTATAAACTTAAAACAACAAAAGGGGAGGTAATTAATGAAACATAAAGATAAGCGTTGTTTGTTGATGTTCCCCACATGTTTAAACTTTTTCAATTATATCAATTGTCATATTAATCAAGTAAAACTTGTCAGAGTAGCAAATAAGAGTTGTATTGTAAGATATAAAACACGGGATGAGGGAAAACAAAACAAGATCCAAACTTTCAACAGAAAGAATTAAGTAAATATTATTTGTATTTTCATGAGCTCTGACTCTTTTTCAAAGATGAATAAAGCCAAGAACTAGATCAAGAAATCGATCCGTTTCAATATAATGTTTGTTTTGTATTGATAAACTAAACTCTTCACACGTTAACCTTTGCAAAAGGGGCCTATACATAGGAAATATCCGGTCACAGTGGTGTTTAGAAATTGTATATTTGTGCCTTTTATATTTAACTAAATAACAACTAATTTGTTATTGCTAAATCATTGTATATTATTTCGCTAAATATCTCAATTTTAGAGGATATATGAATTGAGTTTCCCTCCCAAACCTCGGTCGAACACTGTTAAGTTACCAACTTAAAGTAAACTTGATACCGTCTTAAATTATTGCCGAAAATCATTATGAGCGTTGCTAACAGCAGTAACCCTTTGAAGTTTTATCATTTCACTTCTGTTAGTTTCGAAATTGTCTGATATTCTACATAAAATTGCCGTTTTAGTGGCTTAGTTGCTCATTTAGGGCCACTATTCCAATGTCAGGTTTTGTCGAGGTTAAATTATAACCTCAGCTTAAGATGTTTATTACCTGTTTCAATGTTAAGTTATCACATAAGCTGAGCTTTAACTTCAGGTTTCACTAACTCGAAGGTGTAGAGGTTAGTAAGTAAACCTCAAGTTAATTACGGTAGAGAACAACATGGCCATCACTCTGTCAGCTGAGTGTTCAAAACATTCCAATGTGTGTTGTTGGATTTAGTTGATACAATTTAATGATGCTATTTGATTCAGATTTTAATGATATGCTGAAGTGTTTTAACAAGCGTAAAAATCCAACATTTTGAACAAAAGCTAATAATTATTTGAAGAATTTGTTGAGCTAGATTCAAAAATATATATATTTACGAAAACTATTGCCACTGATTTATTAGAAACTAGATAGCTGTTGCCCGCGGCTTTGCTCGCGTGGAAGTTGATTATATACAAATACGAAAATATACATATGTATTTACAGATTAATTTAAAATATTACGTTACGTTGATGACCATAACTTGACCTCAGATCAAAAATAATGCAAGTCCGATACAAACTTTCACCCCCTTTTTCATCCCTTATTAAATAAAATTTCCAAAATTCCTGAAACACGTATTTATTTGTTTTACGTCAATAACCGAAATACAAAATTTTGTTTATGTAACTTTCAAAATGACGGACTTTCATATATATTATCATCCCCTATTTTGACTCCTTTGGGGTGGAATTTTCTAAAATCCTTTCTTAGTGAGTGCCTACATAACAAAATGAATATACAGTCCGAATTTCATGCTTGTAGCCTAGATAGTTTGCGCTCGGCGATGATGAATCAGTCAGTCAGTCAGGACATGTTATTTTATAAGTATAGATTATTGGAGATAGTTTTGAAAGATAACAAATGAGAGCGTAGCTATTGGAGTTATAAAACGAATAAATGAAAAATATATAGATTTATGTTGATCGCTAGTATTAAATCCAATATTAATGCAATATTATTTGATGTTTGAATAGTTTGGCCAAAGGAATATAAGAAGGCCTAGCCTATATTTTGGCAGCCAGTCAAATCAATTGACAAGTTGTCCTTTACAATGCTTTATTTATTCACATTGCATAGTTATGTGGGAAAAAAAACTTTTATCCGCATTTTTAATTCCTTTTTCGAGCACTTCATAAATGTCTAGACATATTCGTATTAAGTCCCTTACCCTACAGTTATTAAAGTTTTCTTCAAACATAAAGCTATTCCTTGAGAAAAAATTATGGCTGTGTCTAGAGACACGGGGCAGCTATTTGCCATATTAAATTGGCTGCTGACACGGTATTTCTTTAAACTGACCAACGATAGCGCATTCGCCGTTTCAATCAATAAGAAACCGCGTTTCATTTTTGACCAATGAACATTAATGAAGTGTATTTAAAGGTAGGTGATCGTTTGGAATACAGTTGAGCGCCATTCCTATTTTTGTATTCGTTACGTACGTGGTATTCCCAAGCTAAATATTATTTAAGTAGTTTATATAAGTATTACCGTGGTTCGGATTCCACGTTAAACTGTAGGTCCTTTCATTTCATCTCACAATCACCCTACCATTACACATTAGTGTAAGTGCGTATAACCCGAATGGGTAGTAAGACGCGGTGCTAATAATATATATATATATAAGTATTGTGTTGTAGTGAGGTACTTTTTTTTCCAGAGGTTTCGCTAAGCTAAGTAGTTTTTATAAGTACCATATTGTGTTTGTTGTAGTTAGGGGCTCAATTTTATTCTAAGAATTGTAATTTATCTTTCTTTGTAATAGCTTGTTTAGCTTAGGATTAAGTCTAGCCTTGTTTTTCGAGCTTGGTTAATTTAATAGAATGATCTAGGCTAGTGTAATTTTGGTTAATTTAAGAGAAGATCTAGGCTAGTGTAATTTCAATTTTATTTTAAGTGTAATTTTGTAATAGCTTGTTTAGTTTAGGATTGAGTCTAGACTTGTTGTTCTAGTTTTATTTATTTAAGAGAATATTTAGGCTAGTGTAATTTCAAATATTTGATTTTAACAGTTCTAAGATAGTGTAATAGCTTGTTAAGTGTAAGAATTACTTGTTTAGTTTTAAGAGTAGGTCTAGGCTTGTGAATTTTTCAACATGACTTTGATTTTAGGAGATTCCATGGTGAAGTATCTCACTCACCATTTTGACTACAATGTTACTGTGATTTCATTCCCTGGGTGCTGTGTTGGCGACTTGATTCCTGTTGCAGAAGAGGTTTTCCCATACTTTGAGTATGTGATTTTACATGTTGGAACAAACAACCTCAAATCGTCGCTGAGCAATGTATTGAGAGATTGTGATAATTTGCTGTCAACGATCAGATATGTCTACCCAGAGGCATATGTTAGTGTTTCTGGAGTTTTACCGGGGTTCCCCAAACTCTATGAGAGAGATCAAGAACTATTTTGTGACATGCTTGAGTTGAACAAAAGAGCTGGCGAGCTAAATACACTTCTTGAGAGGATGTGTAATGCAAGATGTGTTAAATTTTGCAATTGGTGGAATAGAATGTGACTAGTTTTTTTCTCTCACTGTCTCTAGCACATCTGTGCTACCTTGTGCTCATTGGTTCCTGATATACTCTTCGTGAATGTATTACCTTTTATGGGCATGTTTTAAGTTATAGTGAGAATGCCTTACCCCATGTATTGGTAGGTTACAAATGATAACACACTTGGTTATAGATTACTATGGGGTCTTCTCTAAGGGTATTTATCGTTGGTATGCGCTTCATGGTAAAATATTTTAAATGTCTAGGTGGTTATTGTCAGTTAACTTTTTGAATTTAAGGGGTATTGTGCCAATTACATGTGTAACGATGTTACAACAAATGACAACATCTAACACATACCACCAAGTAATATGGAATTACAACACTCGCCACCACCGGCCGGGCTTCTCACTGTCTGATGAAGCACAATACACTATGACATCCTCTCCCTTGGATTAAACAACATCAATTGAAACGAGACTCTGGTCACTGCCTCGCTCGCCATCAAAGCCCCGCCTACAACAAACAAGGACTTAACTTGATCAAGATCGGTTCCGGTTCTGCCATCTGGGATATTCTATAAACTTCGAGTAGTTACTGGACTGACCGCTAACCTTCGAGAGCGCTAGTCATCTCCCTTCTTTTGTTCTTTGTTTCCGCCCTACTTTCCCCCTTCTCTGAGAACATGTGTAGGTTGTATTTGCTATATAATGACTGGTAATGTTTACCTCAGCACTCATTGTACCACTGGCTTGCACAAAGGTGAGGGCGCCGATATAAACTAGGGCTAGGGAACTTTACTCAAAATTCTGTTCTGATATAAATAATGGGGAAGGGTTCTTTTCTAAATTGTTGTTTGGGCTTACTTTAATCTAATCATGTTTTGTAAATGGGTTTTTTGGTGGGGTTTGACGTGGATGAACCGCGAGTTAATAATATTTGTCTAAATGGGAAATCATGATTTGCGTTAGTTCTCATAGAGTACTTGCGGCGCGCTCTCATCTTCACTTAGTTCAATTAACCGATTACGTTGGTATATTAACAAGTTTCTGGGACGTTATTATACTAATGTATGCACGCTTTAATTGCGTGGAGTATTATATATATATATATATATATATATTAAAACAAATCAGGTTATCATGTTAGTTTGTATAGATTCTAACGGCAGCTTAGGAAATATTTATATACTTCAATTTAAATCTTATATTTAAATTGTTCATTGTTATTTAGGTATAGACTTCCACGGCAATTGTTGAGACTTGTATACTATAGATTAAATTACCTTGTCTTATTATCTTTGTGTCTGCTTTGACTGGAAACATTATTTATTACATCTATATATATATTTAAAGTAAATCTTATCGCTTCACATTTTCATATATAAATTTGGACGATAATTGCTATCTTATGCATATATTATTGGAATTATGCCTTACTTTTGGATTTGTATACGCCTTGCAGGGGTCAGTTTGAAGCACTATCATGGTCATCTGCCAAGTATTTAGGAGACTTGTATTGGGTTTAGAACCCAGAATTTTACTTTATCTATGTTCCCTTTGGGGGCTTCATATATGATCTATATTTACGAAGACTAAGTTTAAATCATCTGGAATTGATGTTTATTGTCGGACTACAAATTGGCTCTCTCTAGCGCCATTTGCATATATATGATGTATCTTCTTTACCTTTATACTTGAATTAATTAAAATAAAACTATCTGTTCTCTCTTGTGACTCCTTGGTTGTTCTTTACCACGCTTCCATGGTTACCTGTGGGCGTCTCACATGCATATCTATTGTTAGTATTATTATCACCTAATGCTTTTAAGTTTAAAGTGACATTGTTCCATATTCTATATAAAGTTTTATAGATTTTCACAGTTAGCATTGGTTTGCAAGTGTCATGCCACGGTTTTGCTCTATGTTGTAGCTCTGATCTTAATTTAAATACTCTGTATGTTAGGTATTTGTATGAATAAAAACTATTCTTACCTTCAAGGTTGTCTTCTCCATTTGGGTACATGGGCTACTAATACAGAAAAGAATGTGTAGTATATGTATGGTACAAGTCTTGTTGTGCGCCGGAGATCATTGCAAACAACTGAGAAACAAGTGAAGTGCGAAACCGCCATGACAGACAAACGAGGTAGCGTCAGTGTTACGAGGTAACTGGCGTGAACTGTACCTAGGACATTCGTGTTTATAATGTGACCTCTGTTAGCACCCACATACATAACAGATGGCGACGAGATAGTGGAAACGGACTCTTATGATATTTAACAAAGCCATGTGCGGGTATAATTTAATAATTAATTGGTTGGAATATCACTATTATTGGCCATTATGTCTGAACGACAGGAATTCAGCGTGGGTGAAACCTCAACATGGCCGCTATACTTGACGGAATTAAAGAATTTTTTTATCGAAAAACATCGTCGATGATACGCAGAAGAGAGCCCATTTTTTGTGTAGTTGTGGATTAGGTACGTTAAAAATCCTCAATGACGAATTTGGGGCACGTGATTTGATTGAGATTCCATTTGTAGAATTGATCGATCGGCTGACTACGCGGTTCGCGCCTCGACCAAACGAGACAGTGCAGTACCACTTGTTCACCCGTCGACGCCAGCAGTTGGGGGAGAGTATAGATGTGTTTGCCACATCTTCGCCAAATCGCAGATGGTTGTGGTTTTGGTGGTGAGGTGGTAATGGAAAAGATGCTCCGTAATCAATTTGTTTGCGGATTGGCTGACACTCAGTTACAGCAACAATTTTTTATCAAGCCCAACCTGACATTTAAAATAGTAGTAGAAGCTGCCAAAGCGGCTGAAGTTGCCAGAAAATATGTAGAGGATGTACGGAATGAAGCAACAACACACGGAGCTGTATATGGGATTGGTAGCCAGGCCCAATATAAACCTACGTTCCAGCGAACACGCCGGCAGGACACAAATCACGGGTCACAACCGCAAGTAGGGAATCCACCCTCAATCAAAGTAGGGCCTGGCCAGGTTTTAAAGTAAATCTTATCGCTTCACATTTTCATATATAAATTTGGACGATAATTGCTATCTTATGCATATATTATTGGAATTATGCCTCCTTATTTTTGGATTTGTATACGCCTTGCAGGGGTCAGTTTGAAGCACTATCATGGTCATCTGCCAAGTATTTAGGAGACTTTTATTGGTTTTAGAACCCAGAGTTTTACTTTATCTATGTTCCCTTTGGGGGCTTCATATCTGATCTATATTTACGAAGACTAAGTTTAAATTATCTGGAATTGATGTTTATTGCCAGATTACAAATTGGCTCTCTCTAGCGCCATTTGCATATATATGATGTATCTTCTTTACCTTTATACCTGAATTAATTAAAATAAAACTATCTGTTCTCTCTTGTGACTCCTTGGTTGTTCTTTATCACGCTTCCATGGTTACCTGTGGGCGTCACACATGCATATCTATTGTTAGTATTATTATCACCTAATGCTTTTAAGTTTAAGGTGACATGGTTCCATATTCTATATAAAGTTTTATAGATTTTCACAGTTAACATTGTGCATTGGTTTGCAAGTGTCATACCACAGTTTTGCTCTATGTTGTAGCTCTGTTTACTAATACATAAAACAATGTGTAGTATATGTATGGTACAAGTCTTGTTGTGCGCCGGAGATCATTGTAAACAACTGAGAAACAAGTGAAGTGCGAAACCGCCATGACAGACAAACGAGGTAGTGTCAGTGTTACGAGGTAACCATGGGGTGGACAGTCAATAGAAAAAAAACCAAACCCGTATTAAAGTTCGGGAAAGAATCACTATTGTTAGTGTCGCATGACGTAATTTGGCAAAATGCTTTGGATTGGACGCCATTTTAGCTTGATCACATGTGCTTTCACACTTTGTTTCCAAGTCCAAGATTTAGTTATTTAAACTTGTATTTTGAACTTTTCATTTAATATCTATTTTAAGCAATGCGTTGGTTTATTATATATGAGAACAAATTAATAGTGTTGAATTAGTTCACCTTAATGATGATTACTTACTTTTATGTTAAACTTTTTTTTAAATGTGTTCTACTATAGTTGTCTGTCTAGTATTTAAATTTAATTTTGAAAAATGTCGTGAGAAAAGTTTGTGTTGTGTGCCTCAATATGAGTACGTTCCTCGAACAGTACGCCATAGAGTTCCTATCTATGAGTAATGTGAGTTTAACATATGGATTTAAAGAATTAATCCAGCTTTGAAAGAATTTGATGATCTCAAAAGCTATAAAAACTTTTTGGTGTGAGATAAACACTTTGATGAAGGTAGACAAAGTTTTGCAACAGTGAGACTAAATTGATTAGCTCTTCCAAACCTACATTTGCCAGGTAAATGATTGTTTGATTTTTAAATTTATGATAATCATTGAATCTCAATGGTCAATTAGAGTGTCTCGTGTTTTATTTATTTAGCATAGGTCGTTTAATTTTCATAAATGGTACTATACATAAGGCTATATCCGAATAGTTTTCTTCATGAACTATCGACCCTTGACATACTGTTGATCGTTGCAGTGGCAATCACGTGATCAAGTGTAGCTCTGTCTGAATAGTCACTAAGTGTGCCAATGCACCCTTCACAAGCCCTTGAGCCCAAGGGCAGCAGTAAGCCGTCCTCTACACCATGTTGATGCAGTGTTTGACTGGCAACTGTTTCAATTTTTCTTTTTGTCTGCTAGAGCTCAGAACCTCATCTGCCATTTCACACTATACAGTTTACTAAATATAATATTTTTTTTTAAAATAATTTCTAACCATAATCTTTTATGAAAAGAAGTCACCAAAAATCTGTTAGCATGCCTAATAATTACGCGTTCTGTTTTAAAATACCAAAGTGTTTATTAACAAGAATATGCACTTAGGCCTAATAAATATTAAAAGCATTGATTATATTGAATGAATGGCTCTAACTGCACTGCACACGTTTTGACTCACACTAGGCGCTTAACATAGTTTTAATCTTAACTGTTCATTTCTTCTACAGACCCAACCGAAAAGACGACCCCAAAGAACAAAATAGAACTTACACCTACTACACTTGAAGAAACTGGGCATTTTATTACTCCGAAGAAAACAAAAAGATGTTTAGTATTCTAAACTCCTCACAGAAGATCCAGCTCAACTCCAGGTATGAATATAGTCTATCAAAATAGTAAAAAACTTTATTAGTTACCAATGCTCAACTTTGTACATGCATATCAGATGGCTTAAAATGGTACCTAACTATAAAGTCTTAAGGCCTACCAGTAATGTAATTTATAATAACACACATAAGAACTGATATTAAACACATTTAATCCTGAATAATTTATTACATTTTATTATCTTACAGATTAGTATAATATAATCATACAATTAGTATTATTGTCCATTTAGACAATCCAGAGCTATGTAATACTTACTTATCTATAGACCAGGAATGTGAATTTTTAATGTGATATATCAACAATTTTCTAGCGATGCTGTGAAATCAATTTGAATATAGTTTCTTCCTTTGCACTTGACTATACTTTACCTTTTTGCCAAGTTCCGAGCATGCCACACACTACCGCATAAAGAGAGCTATTTATTTAATTTGGTGAAGTTAACATGTAACACCTTGTCTTGCTAGCAACTTAATCTAGTGAGATATTTGTGATTAATAGCAAACATTTTTCTACAAATTAGAGTCAACCTAGGTACTTAATTGCTTTGTCACTGGGGAAGATATGGGAAGTATTGGGTTTAGGTAACTTTTGATCAAGGAGAATACACTTCAAATACACACACATTGGCTTCTCCGCCCAAGACCGTTATTAATTTAATATATCTCTAACCAGTGTTAGCAAAACTCGCTAAAATCTATTTTTCTCATATTTGTCACTAATAATATTATTTACTTGGATTTTTTTTTATGTTTGCTTTGTATTTTTGTTTTGATTGTGTATCTAATTTTTTCTCAGGGATAGTACGCCAGGGTGTCCAACACCTTGTGCGCAAGAACTGAAATAAGGTGGAAAACTTTATGATGGTGATGATTCCACTTACAGGGATTCTGGGAATTGAATAAGACTAAAATTAAATATAACTATTTGAAACTTTTTTTTGCAGCTTTTTAAAAACTCACCCAAATCACAGATATACTTTAATAGGCCTATTGACAAACATGTGTTTTACATGTGCTACTACCACCATATATTGTTTATTTGATTACTACTCTTCTAAATTTTAATTTATTTATTCATGAAAGGTTAGGTTAAGTTATTGGTAAATACAGACATTTAATAATTTCTATTTGTGTTTTAATACATTCTATGTATTGTTGGTGGGTTTTTTTTAGCACCACATCTTTCTACCCGTTGGGCTCATATGCTTATGTACTAGGCCTAATTATGCTAACGGGCTAGGAATGAGGGAGGTTGAATTTAGAGGAAGTGCACCCCAGTTGCCTGAAGGGTGATGGAAAACCATTTAGGAAAAGCCACCATTCTCATTGCACCCGACCTGGTTCAAACCACAATCTTCTCGACCTCAGCAGGCTAGTCTTAACTCGTAGTGACATGTTAGACCTCTTGGCCAATGAGGCGGTTGTATCCTTGTTCGTGGAATGATAGTGTTAAATTAGTTGTTATTTAATCTAAACAAGAGGGCCTTATTTGAACAATATTTTGCGTACCATCTGCTTTTGATCTTAAAAAATTTAGATTTTGCTCTCTCCATTCCACACTTTGGCATTAATCAGATTTTTGTTTATTCTTGTTATTTCATGTTTATACTAATTGATCTTCATTTTGTTTTGTTTTTAGTGAGAAAGATGAAAGGCTTATTAGGCAGAGTGAATGTGCCTCGAGCAAGATACCTAACACCAAAAGCTCATATTTACAGTGTGGCCACTAAGCTACAAAACAAAAAAAAAGCTCGGTTATCTAGAAGATGTTTGTAATTCAAACAAATATTGCCCAGCCCAGAAATGTGTGGACACAGTAAAGTGTAAGAAATTTATTTCAAAATTAAATTCAACAACCTGGACATTTATAGAGTCTCAAATAAGAACTTAAAACAAGCATCCTAAAGGATGTAGATTCTCAACCGAAGATAAAATTTTAAGTTCATCACTTTTGTCTATGACATTGAGTTGTTATATAAAATTGATTGTGGTGGTTGTGTTTTGCTGATATTCAAATGATCAAATCGGCAAATAATGCAGTTTGTTATTTGCCATAATGCTAAATAATGTG
Organism: Timema monikensis; assembly: GCA_902151445.1. Taxonomy (NCBI): domain Eukaryota; kingdom Metazoa; phylum Arthropoda; class Insecta; order Phasmatodea; family Timematidae; genus Timema; species Timema monikensis. Next base: position 11,096 of record CABFVZ010000866.1, on the reverse strand, counting down.
GTAATGGACACAGCTCCTTGAAGTAACTGCCATATATTTTTAAAATACTATCTATGATTTTTTCAAGAGATGAAGGTATTTCATACTGAAAGCCTGTGTAGACAGTGTTTTTGTAAAGTGTAAAAAAAAAATATATATATATAGAGAGAGAGAAATTATAAGTAAATTGTTAGTTAATGTAAGTTGTTGTTTGCTAATGCTCCAGATCTTGGATTCCTTCCATTCTCCGTCTAGTGTCCCAATAGTATTTTGTTAGTTGGGTTGGTATATCATCCTTGTATTCTGGTTATTGCTTGGCACTGATGCAAGTGGTCTCCATTCATGATAGTATCTGGTAGTTTACACAGGGTGCATTGGGGCGAGGTGTACATGTTATGTGTCTCAATCATGTCCAGTGGTTAATCGGAATAGAGCTACAACTTTTCTTAGTCGGAAATTGGGAATAATATTTTTATTGAAATACTGGTTTAACATAAGTTGATATTATGACTATATTGTTTTTAAACCATTTACTGAGACAAATATGAATTCAAAGAATAATCGGTGTACTATGTGTCATATGTTATGTGTATTTCCCTCATGTGACAAATGGGAAAAAATTTAGGTATATGAAAGCAAAAATGTTAATATATATCTTTAGCCTTCCCTTTTGTATGTAAGAAAATATTTTTTTTACAAATGCTAATTACATGCTAAACTTTCTGCATAGTTGCGGTAGGCTAGATAAATGGTAGATTTCTTTTGTCTCATATGTAATTCGATTTTTTTTAACATAAGTTAACTCAAAATAAATTCCTAAAAATTGTTTAGACTTCCAGGGAAGTGCACAAAATCTATTTAAAGGTAAAATTTTTGCATAAAATAAAATTGCCAACCTTTAGAAATTAAAATGATATGTTAACTGTCCCATACATGATCATGGAATTGCCCTAAAGGAGAAATAGTGTATTCACTATTTAAATATTTTGAGTAGCCTGTTTAAAAAAACTTTTCTAAACAATCTAGCTTCTGGGCTTTCTACATTAGGTCTAATATTAGAAATGAGAAAGTAATTTATAGGCTGTTGTGTATGCGACGTTTGGTTGAACTGAGATAAAATAAAGTGATCATTTTCAAAGCTATTTTGAAAAGGAGCTTGTAATTTTGCTTGTGGCCTACTGTCTTTGTACATTTAACTTTGTTTAGTTAATATTTCTCAGTAACAAAATAAAATCTGATTTGAAGAAATTATATATAAGGATTCTCCTTGGATGGAACTTTTATAAAATACAAAGTTTTTTGTTTGTTTTTTGTGTGTCTCATGGGTTAAACCTCCTTTAACGAATACCTATGAATAGCTCTTACTCGAAACAATCTTCCAATAACGGACATGGACACTTAGGTGCATATTTATGCAAAACAATCCCTAAACAGCATTCATATATTAAAAACACAAGTTTATGATGTTCTGATTAAATTAGATTGATTTTATGACTTTGCAGTGTTCAGGGGCTAAGTAAAGTTGTGGATTGTGGAGTTTGTTTTATAGAAATTTGGATCTGAGACTTGCTGAAGTATAAAGTTAATATAGTGCTACCCGCTTCGGTGGCCAAGTGGTCTAATGCGTTACTCTCGTGTTAGACTGGCCTACTGAGTACGAGAAGATTGTGTTTTGAACCCGGTCGGGTACACTGAGTGTGGTTTTCCACTCTTCCTTGGCGCGAATGTGGGTGCAATTCCTCTCAAATCAACCTTATTAATCCCTATCGCATTAGAGTAATTAGAACATAAGTGTATAACCCGAATGGGTAGTAAGGTGCGGTGTTAAAAAATATATATAGGGTTTACGTGGGTGATCCACTGGTAATGGTATATGAGTTGAATTGTTCAGAAAAACAAGAAGAGATCAAACTTTATAGATTTACATTAAAATGTCAAAATGAATCATTTTAACATTGGAGTACTCAATATGTGGAATATCTTTAACTTAGGTTGGTAACTCGTTCTAATCATAGCATTGTAATGGGTAAATAATTATGTTCTATGTTACAATCATAATGACTTATGTAAATCTTGTTGAATCTGTTAGAAGGTAAATTAATATTTCAAAGGCTGCATTTTATTTTGTTTTGTTACAAACCTTTACCACATACTATGTTTCTGTACATAAGTAAATTAACTTTAATCGGAATAATAAATGCAACTACCACAAAATATACAGGTTACTATTATTGTTTTCAGCTTGGTTTTGTGAATGTTTAAGGTTTCCTTTAAAAAATATGTTATTATGCTTGATTCAGGTTGGATTCGAATTGAAAAATTAGACTTTGCACACCCCTAATATCATTGATATATATATATAATTAAAACTAGCTAGGGTCCGGGTTTAAATCCTTGGTCCCAGCACAGATTTATCTGATTACCAAACCCTTCCTTCACCTCTGACAAGACATGTATTAATCACAACTTGTGAATGTGTGGAATTACTTGTGAATGTGTGGAATGCCAGGCCTCCACCGTGGTTCGGATTCCACGTTAAACTGTAGGTCCTCCATTTCATCTCACAATCACCTGACCACTACACAGTGTGTGTATAACCCGAACGGGTAGTAATACACCGTGATAATAATAATATTAATTAAAACTATTTCCTTCAAACTTTTTCCAAAAGAAATATGTTTTGTTTGATTTTTGGTCAAAAGATAAGAGAAAAGGTTTTACTATTAACTTGAGACTATTTGTGCATCTGGTGCATCTCCTTGTTTCGACCAATTAGGAATTTTGAAAGAATCTGATAAGTGACATCCAACTCGCACCTTGATATACATATGTCGAACATTTCAATAAGCTTGACAGATTTTTTTGGGTATCCCAAACTTCACTAAAGTTTCAAAGAATTTGTTTCTTTTAACTGAATCATAGGCCTTTTTAAAATCTATGTATAATTGATGAACCGTCACGTTGTATTCAGGCTTTTTTTCTCTGTAAATGCAAACTGTTGGTGTGTTTTCCCTTATGATTTCAACAATAAAATTAACTTAGAGGACGAATTAATTCCACTTATTTTATTACAAAATAAGTTTTATTTTTAAAAAAATGTGTTGGTATTGGGTCCACCCTCTACCTTCAACAAGGTTAGAAACGTGATAGCTCTAAACGTTATTTTAACAAAATAAGTAAAACTCCATGAATATAAAAATTACACCAGGACATAGGAATCAAACCTGGGACCTTAGGCTTAATATGTCCATGCTCTTTACCACTATTCAGGAATCGTCCCTTGCCCAGGGTCATTCCTCATGGGTTTAAGGATAATTTCATTTGGGGGAAGGGGGGCAAGTTTATAACGAGTATGGTTGCTGATTTAGCTGCACACGCTCTTGGAAACACTCTTATTTAAAACACTATTTCCAAGCAGTACTTCAAAACACACTTGGTCCATGAGTTTGACTTGCCTGCCTTAAACTATTTGGCCACTAAAGTAGGGAAAGAAGATTTAAAAATCATTAATTTAAATTGATATCTCAACCAATGTGTCAACAAATGTATTGCTGTTTATTTTGTTTTTGATTAATAAAATTTGTGAACACAGTTTTAAGTTTGTTTGGCCTTTTCTTTTACAAGTTTTAAAAAAGGTATTGGGTTCCCTTATCACAAAAATGATTAGGAGTTTAACCAAAAATAAAGGTCTATAGGCCTAATTGTAAGAAAAACTCAATTTGTTGTTATACTATTTGGTCTAAATAGTTTTCTATTTATTGCAAATTTAATTCCACTAGGTTTCCTTTAAAATAAAGAGCTCTGATGTAAATAATGGTATCTAAAATTTTGCATTTTCATGTTGTATCAACTTTAATTAAATAGTATTATAAAAGATGATCATTCTAGGAGTAAACTTCTGCCAAATTTTCAACTAAAAACCATTCTAAATACAACATGATAATTCAAAATGTTAGCTACCATTATATACACCAGAGCCCTTAAAATCAAAAATGGCAAAAGTAGCACACCTAGATTTGAATATACCGCCAGAACAGTTGCTAGTTAGGGAAAGCGACACTTAGTACTACTTGTTATGGTTCAGAAATACACCACTGAGAACGCCTTCTATATTAAACTGTCTTTTCTATGACATACACCACCGACAAGCACAAAATGCGGGTGGGTGAATAACGGTAAATCAACCGTATGTAAAAAGTAGGTCAATTGACTTCACAATATCTCTCACACGGGAGATAGCCTCGGAGCTGGAACGAGGTATCATACTAACTACTAATAAGTCCTGTGTCATGCGAATGAACATTATTTGCATTCAATATACTTCAGCTGAGCGATGAGCTCAATTAGGGTACGCGTCGGTCTCCCTGAACACCCGTCCCTTAGGTAAGGGGTCTTCTTGCAGGAGAACATCACACTATCTGTCGTCTCGAAGTGGATCCAGTTGTGACTGTGAATAAACTTTTTCAGAAACAAGGGCTTGGAGCCCAACGTGTCATTCCTTCCAAGGACGTGTTCTCCTTCATCGTTGACCATCCTTTCCCTGTGGATGTTTCGCAAAGGTAGCCTGACGACACGGTCTCCGGTGTTATAGACAGCCAACCGAATGCGTGTCGATAAGGAATCCAGAGGTGTGAACGCTGGTGCAGCAGGTTGTCGAATGGACTGCACTAGGCATGGGCATGAAGAACTCACACTCAAGACGGCCCTAGGCTTGAAATTGTTACTGTTGTACAAGGCTTCGGCCAAGACAATCTGTCCAGCAACTTTGGAGCCATAAATTTGGACGACGGACCCGTCCATTAAAATGACCCTCGACCCTGGTTGCATGAAGTTACACCCTGGTATGTTCTCTACCAGAGGGATGAGCGTCCTCAAGTTGATGGGAAGCTTGAGCTCAGCGACGGCGCGGGTCACTGCCGCAACACAGGCGGCACCCCCGATGTCACTTGGCATTAGGATCATCTCATTAGGTTTCACCCTGAGATTAGCATTAGCAGTATAGAGACTTGAGATGATGGCACTGCCGACAAGTATCACCGGATTTTCATCCTTGTTCTCTCCACCGTGGTAACTGAGGTCCAGGAAGAGTGGTGGCTCACAGGATCCCTGGGCCATTGCAAGGGTACCACTCATGCCATGCTTTTCTGCCCAATCCTTCCCCTTCAACTCCACGCTGACCCCTGACTTGCTAAGTACTTCCTCGATGTTTTGGGCGAACGTTTTCGGGGTCAACAGGTGGCCTGGAGAGATGAAACAAGATATTATTTTTGGGCGGGAACCATAAAACGTGATTTTTATTGACAATATTATTTATTTTACTATCTATTTAATTAAGTACTAACTCTAAAACCGATATACTAAACATCTTGAAGCTACAAAAGCTTGTAATGAAATATAGTTTTACTAAATTATTTTAAGCGTATAAATCGAACGGGTAGTAAGACGTGGAACTAATTTTTTTTTAAATTAAATAAGGTTTTAATCCAAATAACATAAATTAATATAAGATATTATAATATAATACTATTTAGCTTACTTTTAATTTTGTCTTTGTAGTAAACTTTAAAATATAGGGGCGTGGTAATGTGTTAAACTTAAAACCTTTTAAAGTTTATGAAAAATAATATTATTGACATCTATTTCTAGAGTAATTCGACATTGAAAATGTTTATGTCAATTCTAACAAGTGTATAGTTAGTTACATGCTCTAAATATTGATTCAATGATTTCATATCGCTACAATTCACGACCTATAAGGGGTCAAACTTGATGTTTTATACTTTTTACGTGTCATTGTTAAGATAAAGTAATTAATGTATGGGGTTGAATTTTAGTGTAACTAGACATTCATTATATGAGTTGTACCTACACAATGAGCTATTATAATATAATTTATAGGGCGATAATAATATAATATTAATAATATAATAATTATATTAATACTAATAATATTATTACATTTTAATATTTTATTACTAGTGTTATACATTAATTTATAATTCATAAAAATAACAATAATATTGATATTATAAATATTTCATTGTGTGTGTACACCTCACATGAATGTTTAGTTATACTAAATTACAACCCCATATTTTAATTTGTCACTTTAACCATTTTTAAGGACTGACGCCATCTATAAACGTGACAGAGATTATAACATATGGTAGCTTCATATAATTATTTATATATTTTTTTTAAAAAGCAACGTTAAAAAAGGCTCAAGTTACTTAGGTCAAACTATATTAAAGATTAAGCTAAATTTAGTGATATTTGATTGATTAATATCTCAAGGATATGTGAATCGAACCTGAGACTCTTAACTTAGCGTAACAATGCCCTACCACTGATTTATCCTGGATTCTTAAAGTGTTCAAGGTCATTCTTCCTTAAAAAATGAATGAATAATGACCCTGATCACGAGAAACATTCTGGATAGCTTAGGGATAATACATTGGTACAACAAGCTTTCATTTTCAAACAAATGGAAATATGATGTCAGGGATGGCTGTATCCGTGAGATAAGGTCATTCCATCTTCATAAATTGAATGAGTGGGCTCATAAGCATATCAAGTTTCTTGCTATAAGGGAAGTTATTTTAATTTTGGTGGCTTCACCAGTTACAAGACTATTGACCTTCAGATAGCTAAGACGTGATTCAAATGTCAACCTTTATGTATCATCTATCTGGATTATTTCCTTAACTTGCACATAGAATACATCAAAATTGAAAGCCTGGATAGTTAAAATAAAAATTGTTTCTAGAGCCACAAAGATTAAATTTTGTTCCTAAATGAAACATGTTGCATATTTAGAATTATAATTGTGTTCTTGTAAAAATTAAAAGAAATAACTTTATTGTTATTTAAAAAATGCTTTTTCATGGGACAGAGAAATCCTCTTTGCTTTGTTTTTATTACACTTCACAACTTTTTTCTACTTTAACAATACTTTTAATCTAATATCCTCCTCCAGCGCGTAATAAAAAATAAGGCCTATTACTTGTCAGACTTGGCCGTTTCAGAACTGGCATTTCTGATTGGTTATGAAACATACGATAATAGTAAAATATATTCAGTCCTATTGATGTTAAATACAATTTAAAGTAAAGCAAACAAAATATAAGCAAATTAAAATAAAATGGATCATTCCCAGCATTCAGTTTTGTGAAGGATATATTTGGTGTACAATCTACAGCAATAAGTGTTTAAAGTGTTTAACTCGAAAATCCGTATTAAAACTCCAATCAAGACGTCATCAACAGTCAAATCCATTTAAAGAAGGCCTTCTTATAGACCTGTGGTCATCAAATATTTATACATCGCAGGTTTTGTTGGTTTTATAAGATTGATTGGCCGGTTTAGAACACATGTTGAGAGAAATGTTTCAACTTTATATTTCTCATATAGTAATTAGTTAGTTGTCCACTTTATGAGCACAATTGTTTGATTGCAAAATCTTTCACAGGCCAAATAAAATCAGTCAGTAGAGCGTAGGTTTCCGAAAACTACCTTAGACATTCAACATTGGTGATTAAAAATTTTTAAAATATTATCAGTTATGTTAAAAATGAGTGTTTTTAAAGGTTTAGGCCAGTATGCAAGAACGATGTTGGAGTAGGAGAAAAAAAGGAGAAGAAGAGGCGGAGTCTGCTACTCCGGAGGAAGGGAGCCGCGTCGTGCTAGAACGTTTGGCTTGAATCACTCAAGGTCACATGATGAAATCTTACACAGAAGTAACACACCCCGAGGGGAAATACAATTCTCTACAATCACTGCCTTCTAAAGCGTCGATTGTGCTTGTAAAGTTTGCTATTCTGCTTAAATATATCCGCGCATTGATAGAAATGTCGTAATTAATTAACCTTCGTATACTCGCGCATTGGTCTCTCAGACCGACAAATCAATAATTCGTTGTTTTCTCAAAAATTAACATCACTGGGACTTTGCGGTTTTTAGTAATTTCTTAGTTTGTTGTTAGACATTGTTTAGTACAGTGCGCGCGTTGGTGCCGAGTGGACGCGTGACACTTTATTACGGTTATCGGCCCGTGAGACCGACGCGAGTCTAAGTGTTACTATTTTAGGTAACAATTTTTTTACTTTAGAACAGTACTCAATGAAATGTATTGATTAATTTTTTTTTATTGAGTTTATTATATTACATTATTTGAGAACAGTTTCTTTGTTTTTAGCCATTTTTGTCCACAATGGAGGAAGAAAGAATAAGGGCGCTGTTAGAATGTGAAGATTTCGATTCAAGTTACGATGACAAGAGTGACAGTGAGGCGGAGGACGCTCTAAATGTACAAGAGGAAAATACCGACACTTAGCAGGAGGGTGATTAGTCAAACAAATTTGAAGCGGAAATGTTTGCAAACTACTATGTCGGCAAAGACAAAACGACTAGATGAAACAAAAATAGTCCATCGTCTACTGTTAGAACATGGTCTCAAAATATTGTTATCCAACTTCCTGGGGTAAAGAGAGAAGCAAGAAATACAAAAGATCCAGGTGAGATTTGGAAACAAATTTCTCTTACACAGAAATATATCTTATTACGAAGTATACTAACCAACACATTGAACGGCTTTCACCTGAAGTCAACCGAGCAAGGGACTGTAGACTTACTGACGAAGAGGAAATTCGACCATTTCTTGGCCTTCTTTTATTTGCTGGTGTTAGGAGAAATGGTCCGCTGAATGCTAACTATCTATTCAGGACTGATGATTCATCTCCAGAAATTTTCCGATTGACAATGAGCTGGAGTCAATTTTACCTTTTATTGCAATGTCTAAGGTTTGACTACAAGGAAACAAGAACTCAATGTGTTTCAGTCGACAAGTTGGCTCCAATAAGAGACCTATTTGAAGACATTGTATCATCTTTCAAAAAACATTTCAGCCCCTCTGAATTTGTAACAATCGATGAAAAGTTGGAAGCATTCAGAGGCCACTGTAGCTTCTGTCAGTATATAGCTTCAAAACCAAACAAATATGGCATAAAAATATATGCACTGACCGATGCCAAAATGTTTTATACGTTGAGTCTAGAAGTTTATATAGGACAACAACATGAAAGGCCATATAGAGACGACACTGGGTCACAAGCATTAGCCAAGCGTCTTTGTGGCGTAATCGATCGATCTGGTCGAAATATAACCTGTGTTAATTTTTTCACAAGCATCCCTTTAGTCGACAGTTTGATGCGGAATCACAGGATAAGTGTGATAGGCAAAATTCGTAAGAATAAAAAGGAACTGCCAAAGGAATTTACTAATGTAAATTCTGTGCTGGTGGCCGCCGGGGTTCAATCCTCGGTCCCGGCACCGATTTATCTGATTACCAAACCCTTCCTTCACCTCTGACAAGACATCTTGTGAATGTGGGTGCCTCCACCGTGGTTCGGATTCCACGTTAAACTGTAGGTCCTCCATTTCATATCACAATCACCCTACCATTACACATTAGCGTAAATGTGTATAACCCGAACAGGTAGTAAGACGCGGTGCTAATAATAATAGTAATAATAATAATAACTAATGTAAAAGGCCGTACAGAAAATTCCAGTTTATTTGAACACCGAAATAACTGCACCCTAGTTTTATATGTGCCAAAGAAAAAGAAAAATGTTCTACTTTTCTCTAATATGCACAATGATGCACAAATAAACTAACGAACTGAAAAACCAAAGATAATTATGGACTACAATGCTACAAAAGGGGGCGTTGACACTGTAGACAAAATGTGCGAGACCTATAACTGCACTAGAGGAACTAATCGGTGGCCTATGGTTATTTTTTACAGCTTAATGAATGTTGCAGGGATAAATTCTTATATAATATATGGTCTTAACAATTTCAACATAAAAACAAGCCGCCAGAAGTTTCTAGAGACGCTTTCATAAGATCTCATAATGCCCCATCTAAAAAAGCAGGCATTAATTTCAAGATTGCCATGAACACTGAGACAAAGGTTGTTACTTGTTAGAAATATGCAAACTTGATAATCCAGAACCTTCTTCATCAGGTAATCATCAAGCAGATCTTTGTTCATTCTGTTTGTAAAAAAAACACACACGAAAGACACGATATATAACTGCATGAACTGCAAAAAAATCTATTTTTGTCTCGAATACGCAGTTATAGTATGTTCTGATTGCTATACAAACAACCCTAATATTCTTATTTGTATAATATTTTATTGTTCTTGATACTTTCATTTATTATATTTCAGAGTTTTTTTTATAATTAAAATATGAAAATGTTTATTTTTGTTATTAAAGTTAAGAGTACAAAATAATTATGTCGGTCTGAGACACCGCACGCGAGTATATGTGTGATGCCGTTGGGCGCGAATATACGAAGGTTAAGAATGTGTGGTGAAGGGAGAAAGAGAACTTGTAATTTTTGGTATTAATTAGGAGGTTTCCAACTGTGAATAAAAAAAACTGTTGTTAGGACCATCGCAGCTAAAAAGAAAGTGTGGGAGCAAATTAAAAGAATTTTTAAATCCTCTGGTAGTTTCCAAAAGGTGGGTTTATTTTTATCGAACATTATTTAGTATAAAATGACATATAAGTATTTTTTATTGATGGTAGACACAAATATCAAATTAACCAAACATTATTTGTATGCTATTAACTGGAGTAGGTCCTAGCTTTGTTAAGTTATATTCACTTCCTCTGTAGGCCTTGCATTTATTTTTGCATAGCATAAGTCGAAAAATAAAGTTATTTTGAAATTCTAAGAACTAGTGGAATTCATATGTTATTGAACTAACCTACTCTTTACTACTAACTTCATATATGTTGTGTACTGGTAGGTCTTACTAGGCCTGTATACGGTATACATACACATTCTGTCCAATGATAACATCAGTTGCTACAGAATTACAGATATAAGTCATTCACGAGCTAAGTTTACCTGGACGACAGCTAGAAATATTACTAGAAGTAATCCCTAATATATTACTACGCCAACAGCTGACATCCATCGCTTTGGATGACTGTAATGAAAACCGATGGTAATGTATTAATGTGATAGTTAACCACAATAATTTAGGCCAATATTATTTATATATTTATTTGAGGTCGGACACAAAGTTTATTTATAGTTTT
>CABFVZ010000865.1:270484-290634 GCA_902151445.1 Timema monikensis | reverse complement strand
TAAAGCCTGGCGTCACTTACAGACGCAGTCAATATTATTTTAATAACAGTGACGTAAAACTGGATATAGTCACCCTCTTACTACTCAGATGTAACAAAGGGATTTCTTATAAAGTCATATGAGTTTGTTTTAAGATCTGGAAAGTAAATTTCAATCTGATCTCTGAGTAATGTCAAATAGTTATAAATCATGTATTTTATTTATTTCTTCAAATCAGAGTTAAACGTGTTTGGGAACATTTAATTGTTAGCTTGTTCCTGAAAGCTGATATTTTGTCGGATGCCATTAAAATGTTCTCATCCTTCCCTTGCAGACTGGAATTGGTTTTTTTCAAGAGCTTAACTATATATAACACAGAAAATCTAATTTGGTGCACCATAGTTTATTTATAAGACAATCTATAAACTCATTTTTATTTTCGCGCTCAAATAACTCCAACATAGTATCCCTGAGCTCATAAACATGACATAAGATTTGTCCTCTAGAAAACCACTGCGCTTTAGTATGAAGAAGAAGATTTTGGTGTTTTGCTCCAATTTCGTTACATAATTGACCAAATATGCTTGATTTAGGAAATTTACTTTTAATTAAATTTACCGTCTGTACGACTTTTTCTAAAACTGTATTTAAATCTTCACCAACAGTTTTTGTAACAAGCATTTCCCTGTGTAGAAATCAATGTGTGGTAACTATTTTCCCATTTTGATTTTTGTCCAATGAAATAAAGCCTTTTGTAGCCCCTGCATTGAAGTACTGCCATACGTACACATTCCAACACAGTTCAACCAAGATGAATTATTTTTCTCCGTGTGGTCATTTAAAACTTTAAAAATTTATTTTCCTCTTGTAGTAAGGGGAATTTCCAAGCAACACTAATAATGTTCAATAATTTTTCCTTCATAAACAAAACTTATGTAAGCCAGAATATGAGCAAGCCCACTTGAATAAGTTGATTCACCAACCTGAATTGCAAACATGGCACTATTTTGTCTAACCTTATCTCTCACTAAATTTTCCGTGTTTTCGGATAAATACTGAATTCTTTTCCCAACTGTATTGTCAGCCAAGGGAATATTCTTAATCTCAACTTCATATTAAGGGCCAAACATAATTTTTACGATAGCACAGCATGCTGGAATAACTGTGTGGTAGCAAATTTTTCGCCATTATCTCAGATACTAGGTAACCTGCTTCCTGATTTGTAAGAAGCCTCTAACTTCTTAGAAAATATAGCACTCATTTTGATTTGTTAATTAACATCTCTTTGAAATAATTAACATATTTTTTGTTAGGTGTCTGTTTAGTAGAAAAATGAGGCAGCAGTTTGTTTGACACCGTACTCGGATTAGACAAATTTTCTCCGCAAACTAAACACTCTGGCATGGGACTGCTTCTTGGACAGACAACGTGAAACCCATTTTCAAATAATCATCACTATATAAACGTATTTTACCTTTTGTGAATTCAGTGCTGCAAATTCTTGATGAGGATAAACACACTTTCTTATTTGTTGAAGCTTCAACATTTGTTTTGTTATTAACAGTTTTTACAATACATGTTGAATCATCTTCAACATCAGTGATGGTTCTTTTTCTCACAATAAATTTAACTATGATTAGCTAACACAATACAAAAGAGAGGGTCGCGTTCCACACTATATAATTGTTAGAGATAACAACTTTAAAAGTTGTGCAAATTTAGGACTATTTTAGAATTATACATATTAATAAAAGTAATATGAATGAAGAAACAACTACACTGCTACTTAGTCCCAAGCACACTATAGGTAGCGGAGTTTTATTTTTACAGAGAAAATATCTGCTAGCTCCCCATTTTCACCAAGGGGGTGTTCTTTCTTACGGCCTAAACTTTATTAAACTATTGTTGAGAGGAATCGATGCACGCACTCCAACTGATTCATACAATTCTGCAACGTAAAGGCTGACTGAGCTGATCTCATAGAATAATATGAATTATATATAGAAATCTGATCTGCACTTCTGACACGCACCTCGTGTTACGTAAGCTAATATTTTAAAATAAACAAAATAATGTATATAGTTATTAATTTATTAGTCAGTTCGCGACACCCCATGTAACTTTAGGCGACACTCATTTGGAAAGCACTGCCCTAGGCATGGGACGACTCCTGGATATCTCAGTGGTAAATCAAGGGCATACTAAGCCAAAGGTCCAGGGTTCGATTCACGTGTGTGTCATTTTTCACTTTTAAGTTTCTGGTACGTTTCATTAGTGTTGGACTGAAGTATTGCCTCAGGCATTTGGAATATCCCATTGCGAATAATGGGATTTTATTAAGGGATTATCTACAATTGAAACACTACCAGAAATAAAATCAATATTTGAAATTTGATTTTTAGGTTTTGGCCACGTTTTAGAGAAAATTCCCCTCTGTGGGCCGGTTTAAAAAAATGAGCAAAAAGTATCAACTTAATATTTCTCATACAAGAGTATTAGTTGATAGTCTATTTTTATAAGCTCAATTATTGTTTGTTTGCTAAATCTTGGCGGGTCAGATAAAACCAATCGGTGGGCTGCATCTGGCCCGCAGGCCGAAGGTTTACAACCGCTACCTTGGTGCACTTTACCCCCGATGCGGATATTAATACTATTATTAGTGCGTTCAAAACTGCTTCAATGGCTGCATGTTCTAAGGCATCACTCTCATGTTAAACTAGACTACCGATGACAGGGATATCAGGGTTAGGGTCATGCGAGGTTATATTGAGGTTGGTTTTACAAAATTGTCTTCCACTCTCCTTCCACGAAAATCCAGGTACACCTACTTTAAATTCAACCTTCCTAATGTCTATTAGTGTAATTAGTAGGTACATATGCGTATATCCTGAACAGGTAATAGGACGTGGTGCTATAAGCACGTTCAACACATGGGTTATTAAAGAAGAAATAGATTTTCATAAGCTTGGAGAGAATATTGGAAAAACCACGTGTGGTAACCCTTTTAATGCTTAATTCACCTCCCCTCTTTCAGTACACTCGGCCAGTATTTGTGTATTGACCTCCTCATTACCTGCAGCAAAGCTCAATCACCTTGAACGGCTTTACCACTGATGCCAGTGGGATACAAGTTGATAAGATAAAACTCAGAATAACAAATATGTCGTGGGCTTTGATAAGTAGGCTGGCTGTAAATCTTAGTAACTCTGGTTCTCTCCAAACTTGTACTTGTGTAGTTTTCATATTACTAAAATATTTGTAATTATTTACGTTGGATATTTGATTTGGCTAGAAGACGGGCTGTTTTAGATTAAGTTATTTTAATCAGTATGTTAATATAGCCCTGCATTTAGAAAGTGCACGTTAAATAAACCAACATTAATACGTGGAAGAGAATCGTATCAAAACACCCCAAATCCCTTTCTATTTCTCTTCTAACCACTGCGCTCTGCCTTCATGTCAAACAGCAAGGTTGTGACAATATGTCTTGAACCCTCCTCTGAACAGGATTCGAAGCACGTCCCTGGCTTTTGATCCTTTCTCCTACCCATGTATGAGCCCTCTGATCTTCTTGGACTCTTTCTTTTACTTCACAAGGGTGAGAATGTGATGGGGAGGAGGGGGGAGTACAAATGTGCCAGTAGGGTTACACATTGGGAGACACGCTCTCATATTTCATTAAGTTATGTCTCGAGTGAGAAAACCCTTTCCCCTGGTAATGTGGTCAAGGTGGCTGACAGAACTGTGAGAGCCTGGTTCGACCATAGGTGGTGCTTAAAATAGTTTAGTAGCCTTGTGTGCGTATTTTTTTATATAATATTCTGGAGAAAAATCCAAGTTTTGAACACTTGTTTTGTAACTTGTCGTAAGCTTTATAAATACGCTATATTATTCAAATCAGAACAAGACCAACAGAATAGCACACACACATATTTTATTATAAGTGCACACATCTAACAGTTATGAAAAGTTCTAAGTCTACCTTTTCGTATTCATACGCCAAGTCACGTGATCTGCAGCTTTCACTTTTGATAGTTATTATCAATACGTATAAAAATATCACTAATAATATAGTACACAATTAAGTTAAGACGATATTATTATTATTATGTCCCTTCTTTCTAAACATGTATTCCCTCACAATCTTACTACTCACGTATTATTAACAGTGGAAACACAGTTATATCTTATAGTCTAACCACCACCACCACCTCCTCTTGTATTGTATTATTAGATATATAGCCATAACACAGGGACAAAAAAAAAAGTGCGCTATAAAAATGGATTACAAATGTAAACCAATTGCATTCGTGAATTAGATTGCAGTGTAAAATAGTTTCAACCGAGCTTGTGCGATCCATAGGTGACGAAGCCACCGAATATAGTGCATTAGTATGTGCACCAAGGTGGGTCACGGGTCACTTGTTGAGATTTATCACCGAACAATTCCCTAGTCTGGAGGGTTAGCCTATTNGGGGGGGGGGGGGAAACCTTTCTCGAATATCAAACTGCTGAAACTCTAATTTTTGTTTTAACTCTTTTTATTTTCTTGGAAGGAGGAAAGGGGTTATTTTAGTTTATTTCCTTCCCCCCCCCCCTGTCTAAGGGCCGGAGGTAAAACGGGTGGGGGGGAAATGGGCATTCCCCTTTAGGGGATATGCGTGCGTGAGCCCTATAACAATGGACTGACTTCGATTTATTACACACACAACAAAGTTTGTGTGTGTTAGTTTTGTACATTTTCTATTACGCGGCTGCGTACTAAATTAAAAGTTTGTTCTCTGAGATGTGAGAAAGTGTTGTGTGTATGTGTGTGTGTTGCGACTTGAGATGAATTATGCCCGTTGGAAAACGAGGGAAGAAGGCAGGCAGTAGATGAAAAGAATCGGTGTATGTGGAAAGAAAAATTATAACGCGGCTTAATAAACACGTCACAGTTGGATTAACCTGTATAACCTTTGAGGAGACATCAGTTTCACATTATTTAGGACCTGGGAAGCTATTTCCATGAAAAGAAAGGGAATGGGTGTAAACAAAGAACCGAGTCAATTACCTTCTGTTAGGTAACCTGTTTCGTATAGAGCGGGACAACGTCATTTGTTTGAACAATAGTCGACCTCGGTACCCTTGGGGTAAAATGCTCGTCTCAGGATCTAATGTTCGTGGGTTCAAACCCAGTCGAGGCTGTCGTATTTTTCTTGAGTAATAAAAATCTTGAGCACAACTTGTAAAATAGTCGTGGAAGATATGTGAGAATAGCTTTCCCAGCAAAAAAGGTAGACCCTTTCACTCTATCTCATATAAATGATCGTGTGCATATTCAATCATATTAAATACCTCAAATAAATAAATAAATAAAATGATTGAACAAACAAATCTTTTTAGATGACATGATGAAATGATTTTGAAAATTTGGAAAAATGACACTTTGACAGGGAAGACAAAGATTCAAATCTACACAGCCATTTGTTTTGTCTAATTCTCGACTACCAGTGTTTTGGATATTGATGACTTTTACTAACAAAATATTCCACGACATTCCTGTCAAATAGACCCAAGTGGCTAATTTACCAATGAGTGTAAAGTGAACAAAGAAAGATGGCTCCCATTACGAAACTCATTTTCACTCCTACCGGGAATTTAAACCGAGACAATTAAATCAATAGTCGGGAGCGCTACCACCTGAGCAACGGTGTCAAACGCATGTCAAGATTTTTTGTTTGTTATTTCACCATGTTTAACCACCCTTTCTAGTTATACGCACATTTAAATTAATTATGTTATGTGTAGGTGTGAGAAATATAGTTTAGAGAAGAAAGTGTACCAGCATTTTCAGAGAGGGACGGTGGGAAACCATTTAAGAAAATCTCCCTCAGTACACCCGACTAGTTTTAAGCCTCAATCTCCCCATCTTTGGCAATCCAGCCTATTATGAGCGTGACCCATTAGACCACGCGACCACTGAAGCAGGTTTATGTCAATTTTACTCACGACTTATACCGTAGAAGAAATGGATAAAAAAATATTCCAAATTATGTCACCATTATTTTTATTGGAAGGAAGCATGAAACAGCATTATTTAGATGTACAAAATAATAATACAATCCAATTGACCGGGATCGAACGAAGCCCTCATAGAGCACTCCTTCTAAGCGTTTGGCTTTGTCAAGCTATTTTACTACTTAACCCAAAAATAACCTATGCTTACGTGGTCTAAGGAGTCAGACTGGATTTCCAGTAACGAAAAAAAGGGTCAGAGTTTGAATCTCAACTGGGTGCACCGGGGCTAACTGCATGTAATTTATCAACGTGGTCTTACTAGCCATTTTTACACACTAATGCGAGTGCACTTCCTCTAAATAGGCTCTCCCATCCTTACTACGATTTTATTTTATTTTATTTTTAGCGCCGCGTCTACTACCCGTTCGGGTTATACATTTGTGTACTAATTAAACTAATGGGTTAGGGATTAGTAAGGCTTAATTTATACATTACATTTTACATTTTCATGGAGTGAAAGTGGAAAACCATTTAGTAAAAACCACCTTCAGTGCACCCGACCAGGATCGAGCCTTGATCTCCCCGTCTTCGGCAGTCCAACACGTGAGTGGTGCGCTAGAGATTAAGCCGATAATAATCATGTTAAACATCATAACTAAGTAATATATGAGAAATCAAAACCAAGTTTGATCTATTAAGATTCAAAGCATAGAAATTTAGTAAATAATAAATGGGCCATTTATTCACAGTATTTTCGAAGCCTGGCTAATTTGTCAAATAATAATCATATTGACTATAGCTGATCTGATCGTCACAATAATTTGTGTTCATGGTTTTAATGATCAGTCCAAAATATTGTGAGAAATTATATTGCTGTTTGACATCTTAGCTTATCCGGTAGTGTGTCTGTCTACTGAGATCTAGGGTACCGGGTCCGATTCTCGGCATGGCCGAAAGTTTCATCATTGGTAAAATGTGGATATACCCTTTCACATTGATGAATTAACGGCTGGTTTCTGGCTGGCGTATTTATACTTGATATAAGTTAGTTAGGTGACCTGGCAGTCTAGGGGTAAGGTGTTGGACTTCTGTGCTGGGGGCCCAGGGTTCAATCCTCGGTCCCGGCACAGATTTATCTGATTTCCAAACCCTTCCTACACCTCTGACAAGACATCTTGTGAATGTGGGGAATGCCAGGCCTCCACCATGGTTCGGATTCCACGTTAAACTGTAGGTCCTTCATTTCATCTCACAATCACCCTTCCATTACACATTAGCGTTAAGTGCGTATAAACCGAACGGGTAGTAAGACGCGGTGCTATTAATAATAATAATAATAATAATAATAATAATAATAAGTTAGTTTATGAGTCTTATTCTGATATACTCAGTCGGTTCAGAAAATGAACGTTAATTATATAAAATGAAAAAAAAAAACTTCAGTGTTGCTGTTTGCCAGCAACTGGGGGGTTAAGGATCGTCCCAGACGAGTGTTCAGACGTGTTTTTATCTATCTATACCCCCTCCCCCTATCTCTCTCTTTCTCTCTTTCTCTCTCTTTGTGTGCAGGTACACTTCCTATAAATTATACTTTTCTAATACCTACCGGTACATAATTAGTATAAATATATTTGTATAGCGAGGATGGGTAGTAAGAGTCAGTACAATATATCCTTATTTAAAAAAAAAACTGCAATAAATAATCATTCTAACCATTAAATTATAATATGAGGACTGATAATTATTTCACTTACAAACGTAAACTATATTTGGATCACGCTTTTAATTTATTGTTACATATAATTTTCTGCGATAAAATAATTACACTGATTATCTCAGCTTTAATTGTATGTACATATTAGTTTCCAACCAAATTATGTTTGTAAGGCTTCGGGAGTAAAAATTAGTTACATTTTGTTATATAACTTTCTGGGCGAAATTAAATTACTGTTTAGAATGAAAAGTGAAGAGAGGAAGTCTTCATCATTAACACTAATTGACGTCGAGCGAAATTAAGACGATCGTTTCACGAGAAATAGAGAATTCAAGATTAAAGCACCACAATGCTGGAACTTTATTTTTTTCCACCATCTCTTTCAAACTCTTCCTTGTAACTTTATTCATTTAATTTCTTTATATTTTTTTTTTTGTCTCCGTGGCGAAGTACTTCACCAACTAAGTCAACAATTTAAATAATTCAGTTCATGTAGCGACAATTTCAAGATTTTAATGCCACATCGTTTCAAAGGGGGGGAAAAAAATATGTTAGCTATTCCCTGAATAATAATTTGTCATAGTGTGAATAAAAAGTAGGAGGCATTGCCACTTAAGTTCTTAACTATCAATAAAGATGTTTTAGATGTTTGGCATGATGAGTAACCATCTCATAATAATAAGTAGGTTTTTTAACATGCCACGTCTTTATACTGTAGTTAATTTATTTATTTTATTTATTTGACTTATTTAACGTGTACTTTCTTAATCGATTGATTGAATCAGAACACAAGTGCATTTCAATGAGCGAGAGTGAAAGGGCCTACCAATTTTGTCGGGAACGGTATCTTCACATGCCTTACAGGGTTATTTTATGTGCCACCGACGGCTTTAATTTCTCTCCGAAGGAAGTTGTGCAAAGGATTTTTATCGCTAAAGAAATAAATGGTACGGAGCTCCACAATGACTTTCTCGCTTTATTGTTTAAAAATGGAAATATTTACTCAAAACTCGTAATATATGTGAATCAAAATAATATACACTAGCAAACCCAAGAATAAATTGCACTATATTTATGAATAACATTTTTTGAGTCACGGTTTTAAATTTTATAATTTTATTTTTAAAGAATTAATGTCCTCAATATTATGTTTGTACCGATAAAAAAAATATTAGTATTGGATCCACAAAGGTCAACACTTCGTATTAAAATTTCCACTTCCGGTTAAAATTTTCGACATTTATTAGGTGTTTTACATCTTTATGTCATCGCATTGTTATTAAACTCCACATTTATAAATTTTGACCAATAAAAAAATGTAAAGATTGACTATGAGTCCAAAATGGAGATAGAAAATTGTTGTACAAACATTTCTCCTAAGAGGTTTAAGGAAAAACAATATAAACTTTTAGAGACTTACTTATATTTAATTACTCCATGGCATTGGAGAATTATTGCGTTAAAACTGTAGTATCTCTCTACAACTAAAACTCACAAAATTGTATTAATATATTTGCCAATATCTAAGAAACTGTTGGTTTCATAAAAATATATTTCATATAAAAGTTTTTTTTATTAGTACTACAATTTTGCAATGACAAGTTATTTAGTATCTCAAATAGTTGCGGAGATTCGGAAATTTCTGCTTCTATAAAGTACCCTAAAAGTCATTTATACGGTAAAATGAAAATAATCAGTTTAGTTATAATCTTAATCAAAGCCCAGATAAGAATTTTAAACAAAATCGTTAGAGCCGATTTTGAGAACATTTATTTTTTATATTTTCACCCTTTATTAAACTACTCTTAATTTTAAGTTTAAACAGACACACAGACAGACGGAATTGCAACGACCACTTTTTAGGGTTTGGGGGGTCATGAGACGTTGACATCCATCAACATTTCAGGTTTTTTGAAGTTATACTTCTTTAGGCGCGTTATGAAAAAATGATGAGAGTGAAATTTTAAGATGCGCGCGCATCACTGTAACACAAAAGTAACAGGTTGAAGCTAAACCGCTCATTAAGTCTCGAAAAAAAAAAGCTACCAACAAAATAGAAATAGAACCTCTGTTAGTCGCGCATGTTGGTACGCTCGTCGCCTCTGATCACTGTTTTCATATATATAATATTTATCCACATGTTTCTAGTTTCTACATTCACAACACGTGTTTTAGTTTCATACAAGTGCGAATTATATATGTGCTAATAAATTATATTCAGTAGTGATTTAAATTGAATATTTTGATTAATATTATTTACTATTCGTAAATATTAGTGAAAAAAATTGTGCTTATAGACTTTTTCAAGTGCTCCAATATAATTGAGGTTAACTATTCGTATGTATTATTTATTGATATAAATTAAAATATTATTATTTAACATAATTAATACTAAATATTATCATTTTATTGTAATTAATTATTTGCATGCAATTAAAAACTATTTTTTAATGATGCCAAAGAAGTATAACTTCTCGCGCGCGTACATAAGTACACACACCCATTTTTTTTTATGGTCGCATTACTTTACCTAAGTGTTTGAAAAATTTTAAAATATATATATTTGCGTATAGCTTAAAAGTTATTGGTTTTATAAAAATATGCTTCGAATAAAATATTTGTATTATAAATAGATCTACATATTTGTAACTATAAGTAATTTCATTTCTCAAATAGTTTCGGAGATGTGATACAAAATGATAATTTACACATCAGACCGTAACCCTTAAAGTAATTTTGCTGAAATATTGAGAGTAACCATTTTGTTTGTAATATGTATAAGTGTTTAGAAATGAAATTTAGTCAAAATCCTTAGAATCTATTTTGAGAAAATCGACTTTTTTTTCTTTTTTCCCTTCAGTAAACTACCCTTAATTTTAGGATTACATATCCAATTCCAAAAACCCTTCGGTGCAATTCTATTAAAATCCTAGATACCAAGTTTTAGCCCGATCGGTAAAATAGTTTAGTCTCTAGTTGGAGGTACAGACAGACGTACATACGGAAATTCAAAAACCACTTTTTCGGATTCGGGGGTCATGAAACTTCGAGATTCATCACAATCTCGAGTTCGATTTTTTTGACGATCACAATACTTTCTCTACTTGTAAGATAGCGAGAAAGTAAAAATCTATTGATCCCGCCTGTGTTCGAACCCACGAACATCGGGTCCTGAGAAGAGCACTTTACTCCAAGACCACCGAGGCTGATTAGTAATTATTCTAATGTAGTATGGATACGGTAGTATAGTTTAGAGAAAATATGTGCGCATTTTCGCGGAAGGAGAGTAGTAATCCAATTTATAAAATTAAAAATTGCAGTACACTTAGCCGGGTTTCAATCCCTTATCTTCCCATCACCAGAAAACCAAACCAGATGAGTTTAGCATTTAGTCCACGTTTACACCTACTCGCGGGTATGACGATGAGTATTAATAGCTACATTTTGTATTCGTAGTAAATTAATACTTTAATGAAAAATCTACTATTATTCATTTGGATGCCAATTTTAAAAATATAATCCAAGTTTAATATAGATTAAATTACATTTAAGAAAAATTAAATCTTCATAAAACTCTATCCAAAGTAGAACATGCGTGTAGAAATACAAATGTATATATTAAATACAATATGGGTTCATTATGAAACTTTCTATAGTTGTAAGAGTTGTTAAGGTAATATTGGCTGTGTTAGAAACGTATCATAAAGGATCATAATTAGCTATCATGCATATCAAATGATAACTGTAACACACAATACCCTCTCCTTTTCTAACCTTCCACATCACACTTAACTTACGACCACCTCTACCCGTTTCCCACCCCATCTTTAAGGGGCACGAAATTTTTCTCTCCTAAATGCATTACTCACGTCTCTTGCAAAACTGTAATTAGAATTACTTGCCTCGTTTTTATACCTCGTTTTCATTCTTAGTTTTTTTATTTTAGCTCCCCTGCTTCATTTCTTTTCCTAAGGACGTACCACCACCCGCATACAAACTAATAACAGTTTTATTGAGAATATATTTGTTTAGTATTCTTTTCTCTCTGTAAGCCTAAAAAAAATAATCGTAGGATTTAATTAGTTATGCAATTTATTATTCATTAATTATGTCTATCCACATCGGTGGAGAGGTTGAATCTAGATTGTGACTCTAGATAAAACTAATTCGATCCCAGTTTGTGTCTTAAGGTTGTTTTTTGTCTATTAATTTGCAGACTTAGTCAAATACAAATAATGTTATCATAAAAATTGACTGTGTTGACTTAGATTAAGTTAGTTTATAAGTCGTGTGTGCTTTGATATATACCCTTTGTTTAGAAAGTGGACATTAAATATACTAAATAAAATTTAAATTAATAGATTAGGTTCCATAAAAGAAGTAACTAAACTGTTTAAAGTTCACTATTATTATGTAATTGGTACGTTAAACACAAGGGTTACTATCTACTTAATTCTAGAAGTAGAAATAAAACGGGTAAATTGAAGAAAAGGCACCTGCATTAGATTGGAGAATATCTTTAAAAAATTAAACTACAGTACACCCAGCAGAGATTCAAACCCTAAGCTCCCCACCAACGTCAATCAAATGTCTTAGGCCTCTTGAGGCGGGTATGTGGACAAAGGCTTCAATCTCGTCTTGTCTGGTTTTCTGTTGACAGCGATAAAATCCGGTCCGGGTGTAATAAACTGATTGTTAATAAAATGGCTGTCCACTCTCCTTTCGTGCAAATTCGGGTACATTTACTCCAAACTTTACCTTTATAATTGCTACCTCATTCACGTGTTAAATATTTGAGTAGCCCGGTCAAGTTATATGACGCTATGGAAAAAAAAACTATAAAAACTACTGAATTCTGTTGGTAATATGTTAGAAAACTTCTTCAGTCGGTATTCACTCATTGCTATCGAAGCTTATTAGGTTCAAGTCAACTGTGTAAGAAACACAAGCCCTCTATTGTTTTGATTTTTTTATAATGAAGTAACTCTCAATTTTCAGACGCACGACTGTATCTAAGAAGGCTAACCCACCCCTTCATTTGTTCACCTCGTCTCAAATATTCCTTTTTTCCGCGCTCGCTCGGCAGTTTTCTTCCCTGGGCTAAGGAAAGATTAATATTATTATTTAAAGGAGATGTTACAAATCACAAGAAGAGGCCTTTTTTTTTCCTACCGGTCCTTTTTGTATTCAAATGGACGATGAAAAGTATCAGCCAGGAAGCAAACGATTCTTGTCTGGGCAAGGAAATAAAAAAAAAGAAGAAGAAGAACTGACTGTGGGAAATGAAATGGAAGTCGACTTCCTGGAAGCAAAAAAATATATAGAAAATTTAATCAAGATAATGTGTAGAGATAGATTGAGTGGTCCCAATATGAAATGGTATTCGAAAGGATGTTTTAGAATATTTAGTTGTGAAATAACATAATCTTGATTTTTTTTTTTAAGTATTTTCTGCTGTGGAATAGCTTTTTAAGTGTAATCTAATGAACAAAAATATCTTTAAAACAGAATTATATGTGTGTAAATACCAACCAAACACAATTTTATATACAGAGTGTTTGGAAACTCGTAGCCCAAACAGCACATATACCGTGTCTGAACCAAAAGTAATACAAAATACCTATACACTTACATCCGGAAAACTATACTAATATCATTAAGTTTTGTTCAAAGTTTTGGCGTACAACGCCGGGAGACCAAAGCTGTCAAGCATGTGTGTACAAAAGGTTGTATACGAGGTAAGCGCATTGCACTGCACATTTCTAGAAGAACTGGTGTATTGTTTACTATTAATATGTGGTATGTTCTGCTGCCGTGCTCCAAGATGTCGAGGTGTGTAGTGCCGCACACCTATCTTCTATGCAACCTGTTGTACACACGAGCTTGAATGGCTGTGTTCTCCCGGCGCTGTACGCCGAAACTTTGAACACAACTTAATAGTACTAAAATAGTTTTGCGGATGGAAGTATAAGGATTTTATATTACTTTTGGCTCAAACAAACTATATGTGCAGTTTGAGCTATGAGTTTCTAAACATTCTGTATATTTTTACATATAGTTATATACAAACATAGTTTTATTGAAACTATCATTTAAAATTAGTTTTCCGACACAATGTAGTAAACTTGTTACAGTCAGGACCCACATCAGTGGGCATGCAGATTAAACATTAATATAGTCTAGTCTGGTCTGCTAGTGACGGAAGGGACGGGGTTTAAATCCAGAGTGGTTTTACTGAGGATATTTTTTCCTGGGCTTATTTCCCCACACTCTATTCACACAGAACAAGGTTATGCTATGGATGGAAACCACTCTCTGCTAATGCCTACATTCATATAGCATGATTTTGGTAGGAAGAACAGTAGAAGTTAGTTTACCAAAGTTACTAAAACCATTTTAATATATTCATATATATCGTCATGCTATCTGCAGTGGTTACTTTTGATAGATAGTATTAATACCTATAGAATAACACAACTAGTATAAATAAATGTAGTAACGGTCGGCCGCAAAGAGATATGTATGAATTTTCTCTACTGTTCTTCCAACCAAAACCAGGGTATAGCTCAACGTTGTCAGCTTATCAGAGTGAGAACCGCTCTGCTTGATAACAGTATCTCACGTGGCGTAACAATAGGCAACACTGAGATGACCCTGAAACACATATCTTCATGAATTCGACTGTAAATGATGACAACCCGAACAGTAAGATGCAATGCAAGAAAATCAATTAATTTGTTTCCCAAAAATTTCCTTCTGAGATAAAGAATAGAGCACAAACTTTTTTTTGTGATAAATGCCGACATATAAAATATATTCCTTTATGGCCTACATAAAATAATTGTATTAAATATACTATTGTAAAGCAATAAACTTAATAACTTGTTAATAAATTAGGATTAAAGTATAATTAGTTATTATTCCAATCTTACTTATTATAAACGGCCATTTAAAGTATTATGTGTGTAGGCAAACAAATTCGACAAAGTTTATTCATTGGAGGTCAACACTTTAACCACTCGACCACGGAGGCGGACGCATTCAATGATTTATTTCCTCAGTCACGACGAACGAATCCTTCTAAACTGCACTAACTACACACTTTTATTTCTATTTGTTTGTTCTTAACTAATCGTTCGAAAGGCCATTGAATCATAATCAAACTAAATATACTTGTTGACTCCTCTCACCACCTTGACTATACATTGCACTCCCCTCCCCTCTTTCCATAAGGGTGCGTCCCATAGTTGGAGAATCGTTGCAGGTATTAGGTACACTCCAATTGATCCGCAAGGTAGTAAATAGTGACCCCAACTTATAAGGTGGCCATCTTGTTCTTCGTTAACCCTAAGCTTGCTTCCTTTCAAGGTAAATGAAGTGTACAACCACTAAACCATTCAAAAACTAGACTCACGAAAAATAAACCTTAATCAAACGAGATCGTTAAAAAAAACAGTAATAAAAAGGGGATGACTTTTTTTTTTTAGAGCTACAAATATTGGTTGACAAGTCAATTTAGCCCGTGTTCCGAAACGTGTGGTCGGGCCTTCAGCAACGAGCCCCTCCCGTGTAATCTCGGGGCCAGCATCTAGCAGCCTCCCTCCCCCAACACATCCGTTAACGAGGATCCCGTCAGCGGCAACAACCTCCAGTTATGAAGAGGTCGACGACAACGCTGTTGAATAACGAACGGAGATTACATCGCGACATACCTAAGAGAGATCTTGTTTGTGTCCTTGTGAGGAATATTCTACTCTTACACCGGTACAGGTATCATCATACTGAATAGGTAGACACACACACACACAGACAGAGAGATGAGATCTCAACAAGAACAAAGTTTTTCAAACTAGGGTGCGCGATAATCTTCTCAAAAATGGCTCACATGGAAAAGTGATGTACAGAGATATACATAGGTTTACTTCTTTTTTTTTAACGATTTAATATTAGAGTTATGAATGAGGAGGACAGATTAAATAGAATGTAATAGCGTTAGCTTAGAAAGCGGATTGAAAAAACAGAGTAAAACTAACTTAATTTCAAATTATTAGAATCCACACTCTGACTGACTTATCAGCTTGAAAGCAAGTATAAAATATTAGACGGATCGTCCACCGATGTTGGTAACCAAGATGATTTTGTGTTGTTCAAATATTTTGTGTTAAGAAAATCAACATACACAATTATGTTAGGGAGATATTTTTAACACTTCCAATAGTCATTAAAATAATGTTCATACGTTCATACGTCAAGTTATGGGATCTACAGCTGTGACTTTTTATAAATAATATCAATACTTTTAAATAACACTAACAATATAGTAATATGTTAATAGCTTTGATCGCAAAAAAAGTTTGTATTTTCTAAAAAATACCTTCCTCCTAAATTATACTTTACTTACCACTAGACCAGAGAGGTGGTTTCCAAAACTCTTCTAAATTCTATCCTCCTCGTCCCTAGCTCACTGGTGTAAATATGCTGTTAGCTTGGATGGGTGGTAAGCCGTGGTGCACAAAATTGTAAAAATATTTGCATACTGCCCAAAAGGCCGTCAAGGCACGTAGCACTTGAAATAATAATAAAAAAAAGTAGCCTATATATTGCAAACCAAAGTCAAAATACTAACGTTCTTTCGCACTTAACTAGATTAGAAATATGTAACATTTAAAAAACTTTTTTTTTTACTTTATATATTTCTGATATTAAATGTAACATACGCAACCACACTCTTTCGGATTTATCTCATGTAAATATGTATGAGAGCACAAGGGTTTCAGAGCTAGAAAAACCGTTACTTGGATCCAATCCTGAACAACCACAAAAAAATCCCTCTACATTCGTTTATTTTTTTCATTTTTTTTTCATTTCCTCGGGACATGGTTTCAACAACAATACATAGTAATGGGGTGCATCGTAACTCTTGCTGCAGCTACAATCGCTATAGTCAACCAATTTGTAGACGAGATAGACTAAACACTAAACGTTAATAACCAGGAGGACAAACTAATTTGACTTTTGACTCTGGATGTCTGGATTCAAATCTCGGTAGGATATAGTGTTCTTAGAACTCGGATTATTATTGAGGTATAAATATGTTTGAATACAAGAGTGCCTCATCAAAACATTTTCATTTATTCAAGGTATATAACGTGGACTTTCTGAACTTACTGATTATATCAGCACATGACTTATAAACTAACTTAAATCTAGAACAGATACAACATCAAGTCCCCAGTCGTTAATTCCTCACTTTGAAAGAGGAAACTCACAGTTCATCAATTATTATTTTTTGACCATGCCGATAATCGAACTCGAGACGCTTAATACAGTAAATAGACACGATACCGACTGAGCTAAGGTGTCAGACCCCATAAAAACAAATTAAAATATAATTACTAGCAGGCCGTAACGAGGCTATATTTTTCATTAGTATGTTTATTGTCTCTCTTAACGACGTTTCTTATTTAGTGCCGGTCTTATGACGCCTGGATAAATATTAATCTAGTAGATAAATATTTCTACCTGATGGATAAGTTAAAAGTTTGTCTTATGACCTCCAAATAGTGTTTATCCGTCAGATAAAATGTATTTATCCATCACATTTTTATCGAGAGGTGTAAGTAAGTGCCTGAGAACTTTTATCTGTAAGTTAAAATGGCTGTTGCTATAGTGACGCAACGTTTTTAATGAGGTTTCGCCAATCAGAATATGTTTTTAGGTTAAAATATTGGTTCACGTGTTTAGTAAGCACAGACCCGGCATCTAACTATATAAAGTTAAAACATTTAATTCACTTTTGTATAAATTAACAAGCTATTTGTAGAGTTATATTTATATAAGAACAAATTATCAAAATGTGAGTACAATAAATGACATTTTGTAAACGTTGTACCCAATTATTGCCCACATTTTGGCAGACATCGAAATTAGTACTTGCAAGACATCTTAGCTTCTGCGCCCACGTAACGCCATCTATTTCCTCGCACTCGTTTAGCCGCCATTATTTAACAAATGTTGAGCGTTATTACCACTCGCTAGGTTGTAGCGTTATCAGCAGGGCTTATACGCATGCGCGCACCAGTAAAAAGAGTACCAACCTTGCGTGTTCTGCATAAACATATATTTATCCCACAGATAGCTATATGGCAGATAAATTCACTTCATAGGACGCGTAAAACTTTGAAATGGCTGATAACTTTTATCTGTTAGATAACTTTATCCTCCCAATAGCAATATTTATCAGGTAGTCATAAGACGGGCCCTTAGTAAATTCAAAGCAATTTTGTGAGGCGTGTTGCATCTTAACTTGACGTACCAAATCACCATGATCATTATCACACTTATGTACTTTAAAATATATAGAATAGAAACAAAGAGAAGAACATTAACAGTTCAGCCTTTTAGACCTTAAGTTTGTCTGCTGATGGCACTTTTCCTCTTCCGCTGACGAGTACGCACACTCACTATACTAATTAACCCTGGACAGCATTGACTTGCATTTAGAAATTATATATTTTCTTGTTTCCTATTATATTTATACATAATAATTATACTTCCGTAGACTTTTAAATTTACTTTCTGTCATGAATAAATATTTTTTTAATGAGTGTGCATAAAAACTACATCAAGATCATCAAAATAATTTTGTGAGCATGTAAGATTATTTTTAGAATTATTTAATAATCTATTGTTTTTGTTTGAATGCTATATCTTTAAGGCGAAACTTTGGGGATGAATGATTATAATTATGGAAATAAGCCATTCATATATCTACTTAATTGTATAGTGCTTCTTTCTTCCATCTGGTTTCACTTGGAATGTTCAATATGTTTGTACTGTTGGCAACATTAAACCACAACCGTGTCGTCGGTGGTTTTGGTATCAATGATTTAGTAGCCGATTATATTTCCAAGCCCATCATAAACTCTGGTTTAAAATATGGATGAAGAATGACCATGAATCTGAGATGACCCTGGATAGATTGGGGGTAGAGAATTGGTGCGCTAAGTCAAAGGTCCCGGGTTCGATTCCCATGTCCAGGTATCATTTTTAAATCCATTCAAATATTCAATCTGGTTTCCTGGTAATGGCGTGGTCAGGGTTTGAGCCTGGATTGGATATAATGAAGATGTTTTCTTCCTCCACTTAAATGCGGCAAGACTCCTTTGAATCATATTTTCTTCGTACTCATACCATTCTTGTGGTTAAATGCTAACACCCCGTACCAGTAGTAGCACACGGTGAGACGGAAAACAAATTGACCTGTAGGAAATTGACTCGTATTTTCTGGAAATTAAAGTGGGAGAACATTTACAAAAAACATCCTTAGTACTCCTGACTAGGGTTTGAACACTAAGTTTACCCACTTCGGTGACCACGGGCTCTAATGCACTAATCTCATGTTGGACTAGACTGTCAAAGACGGGGAAGATCCCGGTCGGGTGCACTGAGTGTGGTTTTTCCTAAGTGGTTTTCCACTAACCTTCCACGCTAATGTAAGTAATTTCATCTAAATTAAGCCTTCCTAATCTCTAACCCATTAACGTAATTAATACATAGGCGTATAACTTGAACAGGTAGTATGACGTGGTGCTATATTATTATTATTATTATTATCACCGCGTCTTACTACCCGATCGGGTTATACGTACTTACGCTAATGTGTAATGGTAGGGTGATTGTGAGATGAAATGAAGGACCTACAGTTTAACGTGGAATCCGAACTGGCATTCCCCACATTCACAAGAGGTCTTGTCAGAGGTGAAGGAAGGGTTTGGCAATCAGATAAATCTGCGCCGGGACCGAGGATTGAAGTCGGACACCTTACCCCTAGACCGCCAGGTCACCACGGTGATATAAAAAAACGACTAATTTTTCTCGTCCCTGAAAATCCCGACTAGACAATATGACTTTTAGTCCACATGCACATTGCTCACTATGTGGATTCATTGTACTTTAGCTTAGATATTTTTATGGTGGAGATGTAGGGGACGCGAGAAAGGGTAAGAGTTTTTTTGTAGTTATTATAGCAAAACATTTTTTTGGTCAAAAGAAATAAAATCTCTCTTTAGTAGAAATACAGAGTTTAATTTACTTCACATGTTTATAACAGTTCCTTAATATATGTCAATATTTTTAGTAATCAAGCTGGTTGTCAGTACAACAAGCGCGTTTGACATAGGAATGTGATGAATACAATCATAAATCTCAAGGTACAAATATAAGCATTGAAGTCTATGGTTCAAACTTTGTACATCCCGAGCATTTAGAGTGAAAAACAATTAACATAATTATAAATATTGGTAAATAACTATATATAATCCCACATACAATACAATAAATTAATGATACCAAAGAAGGGACGGGTGGTAAGCCCGAGACTCAAGGTTTGCCATAGACTGGCCTGTATATATATATATATATATATATATATATATATATATATATATAATCTCAC
>CABFVZ010000865.1:230210-251292 GCA_902151445.1 Timema monikensis | reverse complement strand
GGACCTACAGTTTAACGTGGAATCCGAACCACGGTGGAGGCCTGGCATTCCCCACATTCACAAGAGGTATTGTCAGAGGTGAAGGAAGGGTTTGGAAATTAGATAAATCTGTGCCGGGACCGAGGATTGAACCCCGGCCGCCAGCACAGAAGTCTGACACCTTACCCCTAGACCACCAGGTCACCCTTAATATTATCCTTATGGGAGAAAGTTACCCACCTCAATAGTAAGGAGGGTGCAAGATAAAACTTGAAAGAAATGTTAAACACCCAAAATGATATTTCCTAATCCGTCACTGATCAGTGCTATTCTTATGGGAGAAAGTAACACGCCTCCCCAGTTGAGAGAAACAAAGTGGGAGAAAGTGACCCAACTTCACAATGTGTAGGATCAATGTTAACCTTATGGGAGAAAGTGAGTTAGAACTGACATTTCAACCACTACTATCGGGCAATGCTCATGACAGAAAAACAAACAAACTCTTCATTTTATTAATATAAACTAAATTAATTGGCTTCCTTAACTTTGATACCAATTGTTCCACTTTAATCTGCCTACTATTTACTTTGCATCATTTCATCGCAAATATCGTTACAAAGTACAACTCGCATCACAAACACATTTCACAGATTTATCTTTGTATTAAAAACAAAAAATACACAAAAAAGCTACGTTGTTTTTAGTTCCACTTAAAGGCACAAAAGCCAGCTATAAAAATATGAGCCTCGCTTCCAACAAAGTGTTGTTTGAATGGGGGAAATATTTAGAAGGCCCGTAAGAGTGTATTTTAATACAGGTTCATCCAACGCGGCGAGGAAAGGGTTGTTCTTTATGGGCTACAACCCAAGAGATGGGCGAAAGGAGGGTTGAAAGGAAGGCGAGTGTGGAAGAAGATAGATATGAGGGAGGGGGTGGTGTAAGAATAGGGGAGGAATTGAAAAGTCGATCCCTGACGTGACCTTAACTACCGACGTAGAATGCCCATGAGGAATACATCAAGTTTCTCCATGGAGCTTTGTATAGCCAGTTCAAAACAGCACGGGACCAACATGCATTGGTTTTATAATAGTTGTATAAGGAACATGAATCTGAAGAACAATTGATGTATACAGAGGGATGATTTATGACCTCCCCGAGATATTTTTAACATAGTATATTTATGATAATTTAAAGAGTGTTTAAACAAAAAAAGTAATTAAATAGTTTATTTTGTTTTGTTGGTAGGGTAGGGGGGCTGTCAACATAAAATCTCCGTCACTTATGAGTATGTATCTTAAGAACTCATTCCACAGCCAATTAACCAGTATATTAAATACAATATTACTCTTGAGCTAGAAATCTCATATTAGTAGACTTCGATGGTCTTAGGGTAAAGTGCTCACTTCAGGACACGATGTTCGTGGTTGCAAACCCATCCGGAGTCGACGGATTTTTCTTAAGTGATAAAAATCCTCAGAACAGCTTTCTTCAGAGGAGAAGTAAAGCCATCGGTCCCATGTCAATTTTGGTATGTAAAATAACCCTGGAAGATATGTGAAAATACCTTTCCAGAAAAAATTAGTAGGCCCTTTCTCTCCCACTCATAGACATTATTTTCGTTTGCTGATATAAACAGTCAGTGCATAAATATTTCAAATTAAAAAATTGTAATCTCATTCAAGTGTGAGTATTTGCAATTTTTGTTTGACAGCGAAGAAGTTAGGATCAGTGAAATAATTTTATTTTATTAAAATCTGGAAAAATTGTTTCAATGGTCTCACTTCAACTGTTATTTAAAGTAGAATAGAGGAAACCGAGCCACTATGCAACGTCTGGTTTGAGCTGTATTACCCACCTAGGTCAGATGTTATTCGTGGGGGGAGATGGTCTCTTAAGCGTACCCCCTGCTAGAAAGTAAATATCCTCAAACTCTCGTATTTAATATGTGAAAAGTTGTTTTGAAGAATCCAACCACTAAAATAATCCTCAATTATCTTTTAAAATGTATGTTGTGAATCTAATAAAATTTGACTTTATTTGTGTGAGGAAGGGGACCTATATGTTTCTAACTATTTACTTTAATCTCAGAACTGTGGTATTTTGTGTGAAATGTGATCGCTGTACAATATAATTTAAATTTTTCATTATATTTTTAAACTATAGAGCTTAAAATGTAATTTTTGTTATCCTATTAGGGCATCTTCATTCCGTTCATCTTCTTTTTGGTATGAAGCATATTTTGAAATAACGAACCATTTCTTAAATAACGCGTAATTTGTGGAATCAGACAATTTGGTGCATTAGCCACATCTGTATATAATGGGTTGGAGACGCATGATAAATAGGTGGTTCCAAAAGCTTGATAAAGGGGAGACTAGAATCAGTTTTCACGTTAAACGAGTTTCATGTTTTTGAAAATAAAAAAAAGTTGTTCTTAGAACTAAAATCACATTCATAATCAGGGCTTGGCAGACTAAATATAGAAATGATGGCAGTCTTTACTTTCTTCAACCCAATCTTGACTGACTTTCCAATAATTTAGGTATCAGACACTTTTCCGCCATGTTAATTGAGGTTTCTGACTCCATTCGTGTGCGTTCAGGCACCACTGCATCTATTAACATGGCGTGGAGTGTGGCCAGGATAAGCAGTGCTTTTTTGAATTGTACTTACTCAATAGAACATTCATTGGCGAGATATCAGTGAGTACACATTTCCATTTGAAAGATGTAGAGCATAACTTATATATAGTTGGTCAAATGGGGAAGCAATGTGGAAGAACATGATATGACAGTTATGGTTTTAAGAAGTCCTGCGTACTCTGGGAACACTTCACTACACGACACCTCTGTATTCTTGATCAAAATACTGTCCTTATTTATGCCCTTTTGTGACAATAATGGTGAGCAAAGATTCGATTAAACTTAGGAGAGGGTTAATAACCCACTACGGTGACCGCGTGATCTAACGTGCTACTCTCGCAGTAGGCTAGATTGCCGATGACGGGTAGATCGAGGTTCAAATCTTGGTCGGGTGCC
This sequence comes from Timema monikensis, assembly GCA_902151445.1. Lineage (NCBI taxonomy): Eukaryota > Metazoa > Arthropoda > Insecta > Phasmatodea > Timematidae > Timema > Timema monikensis. Next base: position 248,275 of record CABFVZ010000865.1, on the reverse strand, counting down.
CTAAGGGTGGTTTTTGATCATGGTTTTCCACTCTATATCTATCTCTCTTTCTCTCTCTCTCCACGCAAGTGCAAGTACACTTCCTCTAAATATAGCCTTCTTAATCACTAAACCCATTAGCGTAATTAATAAATAAGTGTTAAACAGGACGGGTAGTAACACGTGGTGCCAAAATTAAAATTAGTGAACATTATTAAAATGGTGGAATTTAAAGAATCTCCTCAGTATTTGCCAGTAAGATAGAATTTAAATAAATTACATGACACAATCATACATACTTTCTCATTAAGTCTAGTTTGTCTCTGTGACAAAAGTTTCAAAAATTATAAAATACTCGGAAATTTGTTTTTAACTTATAAAAATGAACGTAGTCTTATTTAGTTTATGTTAAATAATTTTCAAAAACTGATTTTAAACAAAACTGTGATAATTACTTTCGAAAAACTTCAAATTTTCAAAACATTGGTAATCATTTAAGTAATCTTTAAACAGTATTTCACCTCAAATAACAAGAAAATAATTTTATTAGTCATGTCAAAAACTCCTCAAATTTCGATTTTAAACAAAATGCATCCAACATGAATAGGTAGTAAGACGCGGTTCCTAAAAGAGCAAAACTGTTATAGCCATTTTTTTAAAAAAATAAACTTTCAATATTAAGTTATATTTATCCTAACTCCGCGTCTTACTATCCGCTCGTGTTATACACTTTCAATATTATCAATTTGAAAACTATATTTAATTTTACGGCAAAAATCAATCATCAAACAGTTTTAATGATAATAATAATAATATTTAGCACCGCGTCTTACTACTCGATCGGGTTATACGCTTTAAATATTAATTACGTTAATGGATTTAGGAATTGGGAAGGTTGAATTAGAGGAAGTGAACCCGCATTTGCGTGGAGGGAGAGTGGAAAACCATTTAGGAAAAACCACCCCCAGTTCACTCGACCGAGATTTGAACCTCGATCTCCACGTCCTCAGCAGTCGAGCTCAACACGACAAGCGCGTTAGCCAACTACGCTACCGAGGCGGGTCGAACCGTTTTAGACTCTAGCCCCAAAGACAGAGAGAAGATGGTAAAACCAATATTTTTAGGGTTAGGAGGCATATATCACTTCAATATATATATAGCATAATCTTGATGTCAAAAAGGTTTAAGATTACAATAATTTTTCTATACGAGAAACCCGCCTTGCTGGCGTAGTTGGCTAACGCGCTTGTCGTGTTGAGATCGACCGCCGAAGACGGGGAGATCGAGGTTCGAATCTCGATCGGGTGAACTGGGGTGGGAGGGGGTTTCCTAAATGGTTTTCCACTCTCCCTCCACGTAAATGCGGACTCACTTCCTCTAATTCACCCTCCCCAATTCCTAATCCATTACCGTAATTAGTATTTAAAGCGTATAACCCGAACGGGTAGTAAGACGCAGTGCTAAAATATATATATATATACACGAGAAAGTAAAGGAGCATTGTGCTCAAACTTATCACAAATGCCAGCAGTTTGTTACTTCTAGGTTTGCGTGTGTGTGTGTTTGCATCGCACCTTACTACCTGTCCGGGCAGGCCATACATTTATATTAACGGAGTAGTGAATAGTTAAGTATAATTTATAGGAATTGTACCAACGTTTACGTGAAGGGAGAGAGGAAAACCCTTTATGAAATACCACCTCAGCACATCCAGTCAAGATTCGAATCTCAATCCTACCGGCACCGCAAACCAGAGCACACTAGACAGACGCTTCTGTCCACGTGCCCAACTTTATTGGGTTTCATGTTTATGTACTGGTTTTGTTTAATTATTGTGAACCATTTTAAGGAATGAAAATTCCAAACAACAATATTTCAAGGAATAAATTTAAAATCGTTTAGGTAACTTTTTTTTTGTCTTTATGATTTATTCATTCTATTTTATTTTTTTTTGCTTGGTTGGCAAGTTTACTATAACTTGGTAGAATTTTGAAGCGTATTATTTGAAGTAAAATGTATGTCTATTTTTTTAAAAGGATAAATATTTATACCATAAGTTTGTTCACTAACGTTCAAAGATCTCATATATTAAGTAAATCACTATTTTATTTCCCCTTTGGTGTTTTCTTTGGCGATATTTACCTAAATGAATATACATATGTCAAATGTACGGTGGTTTGTTTAACTGCTTGATATCAAAGATACACTTCACATAAGTTAACCTGTTGTACGCAACATAACTTGCCTATGAATTGTGGAAAATTGGATTTTATTAATATATAATAATAACTAAACAACTTTAATACAATGGACAAACAGTTTATGACGATACCTTTCACAGGATTAAAAATAAGTTGTGCCAACAGTAATTTCGGAGGGGAAATGTGTAAATTCAAACGTTCGCTCGGTTCGAAGTGAAAGCAATAAATAAATTATTTGGTATATTTGGCCGTTAAGTAAGTTGTGACTACACTGAGAGCATCTAGTTTGTACGAGTTCTCATTCGACAAGGGGGAGTGGGAGGAGAGGGATGGAAGGAGGGGTTAGCCCAAACCACTAAACCTAGTACATCCTAAAGTTTACATTTCAATATCATGCTCTTTTATAGCTGCTATAAAATACCATATCCCCCCGTCCCGGAGCCCACTTCTTGCCACATCAAATGATCTCTCTCTCTTTTTAAAAATAACAGCAACCTCTTACTGCTTTTTGATAACAAATCTCCGCACATTCATTCTTGCTTTAACGACTAACTGATGATAAAAAGAAACATTTTTATTAGGAAACTACGAAAAAGTGTGTGGATTCCTCGACTACTCTCCTTTTTACGAACTTGTTAAATGGTCAATTGAATGTTTCTACTTTTAAAAAAATTGACCCATCCCGTGGTTTAATGTTTAGAGAGTGGTCAACTGTGGACTTAGGGTAGGTATCCTGGTTAAATTTCGGGTTGTGTTGATGAAAATATCAATTATTTATATGGGGTCTTCTCATGATAGCCAATATGTAAACATTTATAAGCTCGGGTACAAAGCAAACTGGATCTGATACATATTTAGGAGGAACTGTTTTATGCACATCATAGAAGAAAAAGAGCAGCTTAAGAAGAAAGAAGATTCAAATATTTGGTGAATTGAAGAAAGGAAGAAAATTCTGGGAGGAGGACAGAGAGCATTGGCGGTCAAAGTTCACTGACAAAAGTAATGAACATATCGTAAGACAGAAGACCAAATAATAATAATAATAATAATAATAATAATAATAAATAAGGTTTGTGTTATGAGTGTGTAATATTAAATGAATATAGATTATTACTGATATTGAACTCTGGGATCAGGTATACATTCACGGTTGACACTATTTTCTGACTATAAAATGTTTTATGTTTTCCAGTTGTTATTTCAAAAGTAGATCCCACTCACTGTTTTTAGGCAGCTTTGATTAAAGTATAAAATAACCAAATTTCATTTTTCATAAGACTGACTATGGGAAAACGTTTAATCATTTCTTATAACAGAATGATTTGACCTTGATGGGGAAGTATGTGAAGTCATTTACCTTTCCCAGCATTTTTGGGAGTATGGGGTTGGGGGTGGGGAATGACACATGCGTTTAAGTTAGTGGGTTTTGTTCATTTTAATTTTAAAAAAAGAAATCAAATACAATAAATTCCTTGAGTTTTCACGGCTTTTCGGGTGAGTGACAACTCTGGTATTATAGTGTACTCTAGTTAATTGTAAGGTGTAAGGTGTTAAAAGAGAAGATTGTAAGGATTATAAGGTAGATTATAGGAAGTGGGTCAGTATTAGCGTGGATAGAAGAGGGCTGGAAAAAACTCTTACAAAGTCAATTATCCAAAATTCTGATCTCGGCCTCCCTTGTCACCAACAATTCAAGCTAATGTGAGCCTAACACCTTAAATCCTATATTACTAAAAGAGAATGGCGAATTTTGTAGGCACTACATCAAAGTTAACCAAGTATTGGAGTCCTATAGACCCGATTGGAGTCTAACCAACGTTCTAGCTTTTGACTAACCCTACTGGTTCCGTGTTTATCGATGTTCACAAAAACAACTCAAAATGTATAATTTAATTTCAATGTCAAACTATTTCTCTCTGTAAAAGCATACTGACGGTAACACAATTTGATCAAATATTTATACTATCGGTGATCCAATTATGGAATGATGGGTGACACATGTGGTGTTTATTGTCATTTGTGATGGTGGGATTAGCACATCACTAGACTGGACGTGTAAGCAAATTATTGTAGTTGCATATTTTTAAATTAAATAGGTTTTTTTTACTGAATATTTAGGGGTGTAACCACAGAATTGAACCCGCGTGGTACCTTAGAGTGTTTGTTAGATCTATGTTCTTACTAGTTCATCTTCTTACTCCGCTACACATTAGTTTAGTGTAGGTTTTTTGAACGTTAACTTTAACAAATGCCAGGTAATGTTGGTTTGTAAGGCTGTGTTCTAAAATAATCCTACGTTTTGAAAGTGTATCTTTAGTGCACAGGCTTCTGGTGGCCAGCGATGCCTATTTTCGCGACTCAAGTCTTTTGGAAAAATAATCTAGTGCAGAAAAATATATGTTTTTAGCTGAGAAGCGTAAAGTTTTGACTTGCTTGGGAGAATCCATGAAAGCTTCAATTGAATTTCATGTTTAATTTCTTTCTTACATCTGGTGTAACGTAACAAAGATAGTACCATATTGTAGTTGGAAAATTCATTTAGTATGTACTTAAACATGTTTAAATTACTACTTCTTATTTCATTCACAGTTAAATACCTGTTATTGTTTTTGTATAGCTTAATAAAAACTTGCCAATTATGATATCATTAGACTCGTGGATTTAATTGAGGTCCTTGGGCCTATTTAAGTTGGGTTTTAGTACTTTGAGTAAGTCACAAAGTATTTGCTAATGGGTTAAGGGTTTGTATTGCATTGCACTTGGTTGCCATTAACAAAGAGGTCAGGGTATCAATCCTAGCTGGGTGAATCGAAGGTGTATTTTCCACAGTTGATTTCTACTTTTGTTTTCACAAGTGGATTTACACAAGTGATATAATCTGTGAATTTCCAGTTCTCTTTTCACATTATTGCGGATGAATTTCCTCTCGACTATCCTTATCATCCTAATTCCTTAGATAAAGTCGCTAATAAACCTTGTTTAGAACAAACAATTAAAAATGTAATACCCTAAAGAGAGAAAAAAAGATACAGTCTTCTTAATAACAAACCCTTAATATCAAAGTTGAAAAATATTATTTGTGGAAGAGCTCATCGAAGAAGTCCTATTTTTTTTAATGCGGACAATAAAAACAAATCGATCACCTCACACCCTTAAATCCACCTTTCAAGAAATCCAATCATCCCCCCGCTTCCCTAAGAAGAAGAACCGCTTCACTTGGCGCCGTATCAATTCCTCTGTTGATGTTCTTATGAAGGGTGGGATAGGGGTAGAATAGGGAGCTAATACTGATAGATTGCTGGAAGCCCATTAGCGGCGACCATATAATGGCGTGTGGAGATAGTTGTGACGGCAATTCTAACAATCGCCTTATCAATACGCTACTCTTCTTCGGGCGCTCGCTCGGAGAGAGAGAAAGAGAGAGAGAGAGAGAGAGATAAAATAGACGGAGAAGAAAAGGAAGGCGAACTCAGCCGCTAATGGGCGCTTGATGTCGTTCTCAACAACTTCGTCCCTAAGTCGGTCAAATATTGTTGAAGCCTTTTATTTGTTGCTTATTATTTTAATGGGGAAAAACTGGATGGAGATAGGGTGAACTGCTCTCTCAACTCTATACCACCTTCTCTTCCCCCAAAGTAATTTGGCTTCTCTTTGCTCTATCTTGCCACTTTCAGGCTCTAGAAAATGTTCGCCCCCAACATCGAAAGGATTATATCTGGTGGAAGGAGAGTTGGTGGAAAAGTAGTTTATATAAAGGAAAGGGGAGAATATTTATTTATTTTAGCTCGTCTTTGGTTGGTATAGTTCATTCAAGATTAATTAAATCTCCTTTTGTTTACAGTACTTAAGATAACTCAATCGTATTATATATTATATATAATCAATAAATAAATAAACATAGAGGCTTATAGAAAATATCAAATATGATTCGTCTCCGCCAACAATTATCGTTGTTTTTCGTTAGATGCCAATTAAATGTATTTATACAATCATTATATTTTCCTCCCGTCGAGTCATTCACACCTATAAATAGCGCAAATAGGCTAAAGATGAGGAAGATAGAGTTTAGACTACATGTACCAGCAAATAAGTGGAGGGAGAGTGGGAAACAATTTAAGGTGGAGGAACCACAATATACACCTGATCTAAATTCGAGCCCAGAACCTCTATGTCACCAGCAAACAGTACTAGACACGTTTGGTGTTTATTACGTGCTCCTAATGACTGATATTTTTATGGAAGATTTGAATTTTTTAAATAATAAAATATTATTATTTTAGATTGTTCTCAACATATTTCACTTGATGGGAAAGTTGTTGGAAAGGTCATGTAAATGTTGTTTATAACAAACTTTGTTTATAAGTTTATTTAGTTCTAGATTATTATGTTCCACCGCGTCCCACTAACCATTCGGGCAAGAACAAGCTCTAAATTAATTTTACGAGGTCAGCGTGCAAGCTTAATAAGTGGGCGCTAACTTACTCTTATCAAACTTTTTTTTTTGCGTGCCACCACGTTTTATTACCCATCGTGTTTACCCGCCTCGGTGGCGTGGTTGGCTAACTCGCTTGTCGTGTTGAGCTCGACTGCCGAGGACGAAGAGATCGAGGTTCGAATCTCGGTCGGGTGAACTGGAGGTGGTTTTTCCTAAATGGTTTTCCACTATCCCTCCACGCAAATGCGGGTTCACTTCCTCTAATTTCAACCTTCCCAATTCCTAATCCATTAGCGTAATTAGTACTTAAAGCGTATAACCCGAATGGGTAGTAAGACGCGGTGCTAAATATTGATATTATAATACCCATCCTATTAGGATTTAGGGATGAGAGCGTTAAAATGTAGAGGAAGTGTCTCTGCATTCGCGTTAATAATGAGTGGTAAACCATTCAGGGGGGAAAACCTCTCAACACACCTTGCTGGGACTCGATCTCCAACTTCGTCACTGAAATCCCAAACAAGGCAAGTTTGACCGTGTGCCCACAGGTGTGGGTTTAGTTCATCTTGAAATACTAATTTTAACAAAACTGTAAAAAAAGAAATCTTATGTTAAAACCCAAACTAATACTTAAAGATGTTTTTTTAGGACGAATATTGCTTATCAGGATCCATGCCGATGGCCACATGGTCTACGTAGCCAGTTTCACAATATTTTCTATTGCCGGTTACGTGAAGGGTCAAGGCTCAAATCTCAGATTAGGTGCGTTAAGACCATGTGATTTGCTGCTTTGGTTATCTCATCAAGGTTACACGTTAGTGAAGTACACTTCCTCCAAATTATCCTCCTCATAGTTATCTCTCAGATTAAGACTTTATTAGTATTGGTGCTAAAAGTTGTACAAATTGAAAAAAAAAACCACCTATATTATCTTAACGTAGAACACCTCTCAACCAGCATAGCCTAATAAATGTATGTTGTATATCAATTCAATTTCAAAGCTAACCTTAAAGTTATAAACATTGTTTAAGTCAAATGGAGCCCAGTAATTTACAAAGTAACCTAAGCCTAGAGATATCTCACATAAGTTTTTTATTTAGTATAATGCAATCCACTTGAATTATTGAATATTATGTGTACGTAATATCCAGTATATACATGTATTAGGGCTCTGCGAGCAATCGAATATCGAATTTCGAAGAGAGCTCATCATTAAAGCTCGATATCGAGATCGAAAGTTTTGTAGGCTCGTCATTTTCAAGCTTCCTCTTGGTGTACTTACAAATCAATTTTTATAATGCAATGGTAATTACAGGCTATTTAATTTAAATGATATCGACAGATTCATTTATAAACCATTTGGTAGCTTGAAAAATTGTTAAAATAAATATCAAATTTCACATTAATTACGTAATATAGCGCTAAAACGAATTTTGACAGTTGGAATAATTTAATATTATCTTTTTCTAACTATCCTCGATTGAAGTTGCATTGTAAGGCAATGAAAATAAAAATAGCTAAGTTGATCACTAAAGACTTGAACTAACACTATTTTTACTATCTTTACATGGTTCCTTTCTTTAATAATAATTTTAGTTAAATTATCATTGAGAATATGTTTTGATTGTTTTCGAACTTAAGATATTTAGAATCCGCTTGGTCAAAGGCGCTACTTTGGCAATCGACTGGACCGCCGATGATGATGAGATCATGGTTTGATCCTGGTCGGGTAAACTGATGGTGATTTTCCTTAAATGGTTTTTAATTCTACCGCCAAACAAATGCGGGTACATTTCCTCTAAAATTAAACCTTACTAATCCTTGACTCCCTGGCATAATTAATACATACGCGTATGCTTATGACGTGCTGCTAAAAAAAGATCCTAGAGTATAGAAATAATAGGTTTTTAATATTAACCAATTACAGTATAACAATTTGATAAACATACACTGTCACTCTCACACACATATATATACGGTATATATTTATATAAATAAACGTATATATATATTAGGGATCTGAGAGGTTTTTTCATTCGAGTCAAAATACCATGTTTTCAAATTTGGTTCTGTCTTCCCCCCCCCTTTTTTTTTATAAACCATTCAGCCGTGATGAAACATGGCAAAGAATTCAATTCCACCCTGAGCCGTGTAATAAATGTGTTGATTACATTATCCCATTTCCTTTTCTGCAAGTAGAAATAAAAGTAGTGGTCAAAAACTGTCGTCGTAAAAGACCTTTAAAAAAACTATAAGAATAGTGTCTTTCCCTCAACTGATTACTTCTTTATCTGAAACTTCCCTTTTTCCTTACAACCACTTTTTTTTATTATTTCGGGTTCCATTCTTTTGTTCTTCTTCTCCTCCCATCCCCCCCTCACAGATTTGTTGGAGCACTCACATTTATCTTCCTGATAGCCCAAAAATCAGAACACAAAAATTCTTGAAATAGAACTTGAGTGTGGGCCTCCCCCGAATGACCAAAACGAGTAACAAAACTTTAAAGTTAGATTTTGAAAGGAATATAGGTCAGAAGTGACGATAAGAAAAACTTATGCGTTTAAGATAAAATCCGTTCATCTAATTTTAAATAAAGAAACAATCTTATATTAAATTAGATGTTTCAAATTTTGATAACTAATCAGATGATTTCCCTAATTAAATTAAACACATCATTGACTTTCTTTTGAAGAAGATGTCTAGTAACCAACGATGAGGATGGTTGATAGCCAACTAAAAGATAAAATAAATCTTTAAGTGACCTCTAGTTTAAAAGTCAACAACATCCTAAGTTCATGCGACTTGAATTAATAATGAGGGAGATCGTTTTTCGAATGAATATTTCAGGTCATGCTTGAAGAAATAGAACACTAAGAAGTAAGAGTACCCTTGAAATGAACGTCAACCTACAAATACTGTACGCCATTTAAATTAAGTCAAATAGTATGCTGTGATTTTGTAAAAGCACTCAAGAAGTTTGAAATGATATCCACAATTTGCTTACTTACTTATTATATTATAATGTTTATTTTTTTATAATTATAATTTAATGTATGTTTTAAATTGATTTTATAGTGTTGTTGTTATTATTTTTTTTTTTTTCGGGATCCGTGTTCACATGTTTACACTTAATGTGATAGGACGATAAATATAGCATTTAGAGGAAGTTTACCCGCATTTGCGCAGATTGATAGAGGGAACATATTTAGGCTTGTGAATGTGGGGAATGCCAGGCCACCACCGTGGTTCGGATTCCACGTTAAACTGTACGTCCTTCCTTTCATCTCACAATCACCCTACCATTACACATTAGCGTAAGTGCGTATAACCCGAACGGGTAGTAAGACGCGGTGCTAATAATAATAATAATAATAACATATTTAGGCGTAAACAACTCAGCAGGACCAAAAGGTATCCGAACCTTGACATCATCACATACAAGCTGGACAAAACGAGACTGACGCCTTTGTTTTAGTGGCTTGGTACAGTTTTAGAGTAATAGCTATATTCAAGTGGTTTGGGCAGTACTAATAGTGAGTGAACTAGGTCATAGTAATTTTGCTTTCATCCTAAATTTAGAGCTAAAACCATCTCAACCGAGATTCGAAGAAAGGTTTCACTGAATTTTAAACCTACCTTATCAATGTCTACCATTATCTGAAATTGCACTATATTATGTATATTTACACAACCAAAATGTACAATATAACACAATCTTAAAATATTATTTGAACAACCCGCTTCGGTGGCCGCATGGTCTAACGCACTATTCTCGCAGTAGACTAAACTGCCGATTACGGGGATATCAAGGTTAAAATCTTGGTTTGGTGAAATGATATTTTTTTTCCAAAATTATTTTTACCTTTCCCTTCATGAAAATTCAGGTACACTTCCTCTAAATATAACCTTCCAAATCCCTAAAACCATTAGCATAGTTTAGTACATAAGCGTATAATCATAACGGTTAGTAAGACGTGGTGCTAAAAAAAATGCAATTATTGTTTAGTAAATAAAACAAATCATATTTGTATCATTGTATAGGGAGCTTGGCCTGCTCTAAGCTCCATAATGCTTGCGTTTTTAGGGTAAAGAAATTATTATCATCACTAAAACTTATAGTATAATTTATATATTTTGATTAAGAAGGGCACCCACCTTGGTGGCGTAGTTGGCTAACGCGCTAATTGTGTTGTGTGAACTAGGGGTTGTTTTTCCTAAATGGTTTTCCACTCTCCATCCACGCAAATGTGGGTTCACTTCCTCTAATTCAACCTTCCCAATTCCTAATCCATTAGCGTAATTAGTACTCACAGCGTATAACCCGAACGGGTAGTAAGACGCGGTGTTAAATAATCACTATATTACAATTAGCCTGAGGTCACATAGCGGTTTTATCATAAGCTAATTAGTCACAAACAAATTAACTCCATCGTCTCTTATAATTAATTTAACCAATTTTAACGAATATTATTTCATTCTTAAAGAAAATAATTTCAAAAGATTGAAAAATAAAATTGAAAACTATGCAGTTATTTGGTATAATATAAAAAAAAAATGTAATTTTAAACATGAGAGCTATACACTGAAATAGAACCCGGGAGTTTGAATTATAACACGTCAATGTTCTGAGTTTCTCGGGTTCATTCCGTGCTCCGGGTACATAGCTTATATTTTAACAATATTATTATTATTTTTATTATTATTATTATTATTATTATTATTATTATTATTATTATATACTATATTCCTATTTAAATGTACATTTGTAAACGGAATTCATTCATTCCAATTGTTAATTTAAATTTATTATAAGTTGCATTCTAAAATTATTTGCTACCTTACAAGGCAAAATAAATTAATTTAGCTACAGAATTCTTGGCATAAAATAATTCGATTCTAGTTAGTAAAATCAGTGATAATGCAATTTGATGCTGTATTAACATGCTGGACAGCAAGATCTAGTTCCGTTGCGTTGATTGGACGAAGTAGATTACATTAGCTAGATTCCCTCGATACGCAATCAGTACCGGATTCTGTTCAACTAGTGGGCTTATATTGTTAGGTGTAGCACCATTTGTTTCGGCGAAAATTGGAGAACGGCATTAGAGTGTTACAAATTTGCTTGCGAAATTAAGCGCATCTATCGTCGGAGTGCAGGTAATTGACAGCTAGCAGAAGATTTGTATTGCAAACATTGGTAGAAAGTCACTAATGTGGAAATAGTTATTATTTACTTAGTAATACTATATTATCAATCAAATGTGTGAATAAACGCTTCTAATAAGACTTCCCTAAGGATTACTGTGTGATTGGCCTTTTCGTAATTTATTCAAATAGCAACAAATATTAATTTAACTATTATGTTTTTTGATTCACGGTTGTGGCGACCAGAGATATTATAATGCAAGAAATAATATATTAAAAAGTATCATATCCACAATTGTATCGTCTTAAAATTTGCCACCAAATTAAATATGTTGTTTATAACTTAGAGACATATCTGTACGAAATAGTAGTTTCTAAATAAAAAGTTTCTATTTTGTAAGCACATGCGCATGAACACAACCGTAAACAGTTTGTATGGCGTCATCAACCACCGTGATTTTATCCTGTTCGCCACCTTAATTTTTGAAGAGAACGTAGCACTTTAGGAACTCTTGTACTGGTGGCCAAACGATTTTATTTTATTTATAACATTATAATATTTTGTTCGGAAACCATTCGTTCTCTCTTGTTTAGATTATTATTAGCACCGCGTCTTACTACCTGTTCGGGTTATACACACTTACGCTAATGAGTTATGGTAGGGTGATTGTGAGATGAAATGAAGGATCTACAGCTTAACGTGGAATCCGAACCACGGTGGAGACCTGGAATTCCTCACATTCACAAGATGTCTTGTCAGAGGTGAAGGAAGGGTTTGGTAATCAGATAAATCTTTGCCGGGACCGAGGATTGAACCCCGGCCGCCAGCATAGAAGTCTGACACCTTACCCCTAGACCACCAGGTCACCTCTTGTTTAGAAAACTTTGGTTAAAGTATAAACATGTTTGGGACCTTCACTAATAATTGCATTGTTATGAAAAAAATTCTACAGTGTTTATTGAAATTTTAACAATTTATTAGTTGAACCTCAATAAATACGTTAAAGTGGTTTTCACAGCAATTAAAATGTTATGGACCATCCTTAACAATGTTTATTTTATAATAAAAGTTTGTTAGCCAAGAAATTACAATCGATATAAAAAATAGAATGTTAAAACGATTAAAATATTAGTTTGAGCACAATTAATACCTCTGAACAAGTCTTACTTCCATCTTGCTAATAACGGCCTAATTTAAATGGTATATATAAGTCGTCTTGTCTGTGGACCCCATGTTAATACTTCAATATTATAACCAAAGTAGGCCTTTACAAATAAGAATCACCATTAGCGTGGATAATGAATAGGAAAACCCCAACAATAAATTATTTGTCAAAAACCACCTTCGGTTCACTAAACCAGGATACTAACCTTTGTCTCCCTATCGAGAGCTATCTGCTAATCATGCGCTCACTCGCCAGTTTGGCCACGCAGTCTCTCGGTCGCTCGGTCGCTTTCTTGCACGCTTGTCAGTCTGGCCAAACCCTTACAGGAGGTAGGGAAGTCAAGGTTTGAATCCCAGCTGGGTGTAGTGAGAATGGCTTTTCCTAATTGTTTCAACTCCCTCTCAATTAAATATGGGTACAGTAGGTTCTTTAAAATACTATCCTACTCAATCCTATTCCATAAGTGAAACTATGAAAAATAACTAAATGGATACCAAGAAGCAATGAAAAAAATAAAGACTTTTTTTTATAAAACTAGGAGGAGGAAGGCCGTGTTGCCTCTAGACGTTTTGACTCCGACATGAAGCAATTTACAAATTAATATACTCAGCATCAGCATTATTCTAATCTACGTTAATTTATTTTGGAAACAGAATAAACAAAAACTTCAAATAACCTTCACGCGAAAATCGCAACAAACTTCCCAATCATCGCGGCAGCAGCGTCTTTGTAACCATATAACACAATAAGACACACATCGTGGCAGCTAAAGAGGTTAACGACGGATTCCTTTGGCAAGAAACACAAGCCCGGCAATCAAGAGATGGAAATTTCAAAGAGGGCCAAGAAAAGCCGTGACGCTACAGACAGGAAATTACAGCCAAATTTCCTGGAGATTGAATTAGACAGGAGATGTTGAAAAGGAGAAAGGGAGAGTTTCTGGAATAGTTAGGGGAGAGGAAGGGGGGGGGCAGGTTTTGGGCCTAGGTCTCCAAAACTCAGTGTGAGATCCACCCTATGATGCATACATATATGGTTGAATAACCGCAGGAAGAACCTTTTAGAAGAAATGTAAACCAAATTTTGATTAACCAACATTATGACTTAGCTATCAAATTTGACACCATCTCTCAAACAGGACAGCTAATGAATACGTGGCTCAACATAATATTAGTACATGAAAGCGGACTTGGTTAACTTTTAAAACCGTCAGATAAGGTTATTTCTACGGTGATTCAACTATATGTATGCGTGAGTACTCGCATAGCCCCTCCACCTGAACCCTCCATCCCCCCCTACCGTTCACACGGGCCCAAACCTCATTAATCTAAATTAAACGTACAGCGGCAAGCAGATCCCGCTTCTTACAGCCAACTATTAACACTAGCTGAACAGACTACAAGGGTTGCTTGGGGGTGACTTTCCAACAGAGTACGCACTTTGTCTTCCAAAATACTATGCTCATAAACTCACGCCTGCGTTAGAACGAGCGACCCAATTGACTTGATATGTGCAGCGATTTGTGTGTCTTGTCGAACCTTACCTGCTTAACTCTTTTTCAGGGTTGGTGGGAGGAAAGGGAGAGGGGAAAAGTCGAAAGAGGGGAGGGAGAGAGGGGGAAATAATTAATTTTCAGTAATTTTTTTTACAATTAATACGTTCAGCACCAAATTATTTATTATTATTATTAGCACCGCGTCTTACTACCCGTTCGGGTTATACGCACTTACGCTAATGTGTAATGGTAGGGTGATTGTGAGATGAAATGAAGGACCTACAGTTTAACGTGGAATCCGAACCACGGTGGCGACCTGGCATTCCACACATTCACAAGATGTCTTGTCAGAGGTGTAGGAAGGGTTTGGAAATCAGATAAATCTGTGCCGGGACCGAGGATCGAACCCCGGCCGCCAGCATAGAAGTCTGACACCGTACCCCTAGACCACCAGGTCACCCACCAAATTATTTGAAGTCATTCGTTTAACACAAAGTTTAAATAAAGGACAAAATCTATGGGTTACAGATGAAAGAATATTTTTAATAAGTGCACCCACATCAGCTTATAGAAGGGGATATTAAAGCCACCAACTCCACGCACTCGGCCTAAATTCAAACTTCTACCTATCCAATAGCGTAAATAGGCCTACAGTTTATTCCAAGGATGGCGCCATAGACCACGTGGCCATGTAATAGTGTGCATGACTCAAAACCGGGAGTTTGAGACACTTGTTTGAATCCCGACGGGGAGCGATTCTCTCTAACTAAAGTAGTATTCCATACTCTTTCCAGCAGAAAGATGTTATAACTACTTTCAATTATATCGCTCATTTATACCAGGGGCGGATCCAGTTCATTTTCATAGGGGCTCATAATTTTAATAACATAGTCACTTACAATGTTAGATTTCTGTTTAAAGCCATTTAATGGTTTCTCATTCATATTTGATCTTACATATAGTTTAAACCGTGGTCATCCTCCCCAATTTTTTAAAATCAAATAGTTCTTATAAGCTATTTAGAGTGGGACTCCTTCAACCATATTTTGAAAAATGGTTCACTCTAGAAGCTATGAATAGTCTCCGCCTTGATTTTTTTAAATTAGATTCTTTGATAAAACATTTAAAATGCTACTCACCTAAATATTTTTGAAATTTAGATGCCTCTCGAAGCTATTTAGAATGATCTTCACCTTAATTTTTTACGATATTTAGATACCTCTATAACACAATCTTTGAAGTGGTCTTCCACCGACAACATTTTGAAAATTGAATTATTTCAGATTAGGGTGGTCCTCGCCTGAAAATTCTTCAAAATGACATGCATCTAGAAGCTATTGGGAGTTATTCTCTCCTAGAAATTTTTGAAATTTGGATGACCTTGGAAGCTATTTAGAGATTTCCTCCTCTGACTTTTCTACAAGTTAGATGCCTCTAGTCTTAGTAGCTATTTGAAGCGGTCTTTTCCGGCAAATTTTTGACAATAAAGACCATCTAAAAGTCATTTGGAGTTTGACTTAAGGCCATATTTCAGCTTCATATTCGATAATATCAGAGGATTTGAAATATATCTGGGGGGTTGTTCCAGGGGGGCAGAGTCCCCCACAGTTCAGCCGCTATTCTTTCCACATATAATCTATCTTCTAAATTCGTGGATCAACTGCTCTCGGGTGATTATTAGTCTTATTTGATGTTTGGTTGTCTACCCTCTCTATGCGTAAAAATATTCGTTACTCGGTATGCATGACAAATATTCGAACATGAAAACAAATATTTTTTCCACACTTGCATGAGTCATCGAAAATTGAATAAACGTGGATGAATATCGAATGTGTGGACCCGGATTAAGAGGTTTCTGCGCGTAAAAAGATGAAAAAAAATTGCATAGTATATCTGTGTTGTATTTTATTTCTAAAATTTGAACTTTCATTTTTTTTTTTTGTATTAGTCTTCTAACTTTCACAAGGGGGTCAACTGACCCGTTGACCCTCCTAATCCGCACCTGATATATACCCCATTATATTGATATTTCTTGGGCAAACATATTAATTAATTAAACATCTGATTGATCAAGTGTTCCGTTCAGAGATAAATTTTCAATAAATATGAATATATTTAATATAAACAGTGAGCTATAACATAGATACTTATGTATACGTTCAACGTATTGACCCATGCATTATAATCATATTATACATCATTTATATTAATACGGCAGCGGCATAGTTATCGATTATTATTTTCAATCTAACAGAGTGCACTGATGAAATATTCAATAACTTCCCCTGACAGGATATTACTGTGTGGTTCTTATTAGCACAAACATAATGGAGAACAGGAGAATCATGTTATCGAGAGTTATTGGGAATCGATCCCAAAATCACCTGACCAAGTTATGTCTACAATTTGTACAAATTGATTTATATAAATATTTAGTAATGTGCTACTTCTCAAAGACAAGAAAGGGAGGGGAAATGAAGATTCAGAAACTTTTATTTGTAAAAGAGGAAATAAATTTGCAACACATTTGTGGCCAACAAATTACTCTTTTGTTGTTAGTTTCTTCCGTAGTCATTAGTTGGTTACCGAGAGCTCTTTGGCGCTGATCTAAGCTTATGTTTTCAATATACTGAAATTGTGTCTAAGTATAACTATTATTGATCAATCCAATAAAATTTAAATAAAAAAAGACGTGGTGTCAGCCTGCAATCAATTCACACAAATAGAGCTTGGCGGTGATAGTTTCAACTTGTGTGTATAAAACTTACATAATAATATATGTATATATGTATGTATATATGTATATATGTATGTATATATGTATATATGTATGTATATATGTATATATGTGTATGTTGTGTATGTATGTGTATGTATGTGTATGTATGTATGTGTATGTATGTGTATGTATGTGTATGTATGTGTATATGTATGTATGTATGTATGTGTATATGTATGTATGTATGTTGTTTTTTTTTTAACGAGGAGGGAAATCCTTTTTACGGAGCCTTCAGATCCATCTGAAAGGCTGTGGGACTCCACTAGAGAAGGTGACTCTAGGTGTACGGCAAGAATATTCCATATTCCCGACGTACCGAACTACAAAATGTAGAACCCTACCCACTAAAACCCCCGGGGTACAGCCCTGTACCCCACCTCAAGAGTGTTCTCCAATACACCCCACGCGGAACGGCCGTCAGACATTACTTCGCGTGAGGCTGGATGGCTAACTGCCTACTCCGTCGTTGCCATTATCTAGGTGGTCTACTCCTTTCTCTTTCCTCTACCCTGAGGTTCTTCAAAACGCGCGAAGCCATGTCTGCCACAGCCTTCCAGTTGTCCTCGTTGAGCAGCATCAAACTGACGATGCTTTCTGGAGTTGATCTCATCTGGAATCACCTATCTAGCTCCTCCTTCTCAGCAGCGAAGCGGGGACACCCAAAAAAGACGTGCTCCGCAGTCTCTTCCAACTGTGTGCAGTTAGGACAGGATGGTGAATCATCTAGTCTGAATTTCTCCAGATATGACCTGAAGCATCCGTGGCCTGTCAGGAGCTGGGTGAGGTAAAAGTCCGTCTCACCGTGTTTTCTCGTATTCCAGAGTGACACTACTGGAATAAGACGGTGGGTCCATCTACCATTCAT
>CABFVZ010000865.1:107854-228829 GCA_902151445.1 Timema monikensis | reverse complement strand
TATGTATGTATGTATGTATGTATGTATGTATGTATGTATGTATGTATGTATGTATGTATGTATGTATGTATGTATGTATGTATGTATGTATGTATGTATGTATGTATGTATGTATGTATGGCGCCAGTTCGATCTTGTTTGGTTTGACAGTGACGGGGATGTTGGGGTTTGAATTCCAGCCTGGGACATTGAGGTATTTTTTACTTAATAGTTTTACACCTCTCCTCCAAGCAATTCTAGGTACACTTCCTTAAAAATCACCCGTTCCTAGTTCTTATCTCATTCATGTAAATATAGTAAAATTTTGATAAATCAAAGTACCATCCAGGATGAGCTATGAATGGATACGTGGCAAAACAGCCGTTACAAGTAAAAGAGAATATAGCAAGCACTTGATAGTTTTTTCAAACTTTAGTATTTCATACATAGGCTTATGCATCCTAAGTACTTTTTTACGCTATGTGATCCAAAAATTTTGTATGTGACCCTCAAACCCTTTAACCCTCGAATACTTCGAGTCCTTGAGGATATTTGAGTTTAAATTAATCGAGAAAATATCGGATTCGAGACTCAAATGATTATATTTTTAATTCTGCTAATTTTGAATTATTGTAATTGCTTTTATAGCTTTAATCATCTTACTGGTGGTTCCAACTCATTATAATTATAAAACTAACTTAACAACTATACCATTAATTTAACACTTAAATGAATGTATGAACGTTATAATTAATTGATTATATCAAAGTAATTTATCGTTTAGTTACTCTTTATATTTTCTAACGTCCCATTATATTTACAATTCACCTTTTGCTAATAATTTCTTCACCACGATTCAGATTTGAATTCGAGATTTGGGATTTTTAGACAAAATAAAGATTCAAATCCAAGATTTAGACTCGTAAAATGGTATATTCGAACCAAATCTACAGTAAAAATATATATTAAGTGGAGTGGATTCCATTTAATGGGTGCAACGGTTAATCAGGCCGTATATTTGGGACAAAATTTGAAGAACAGAAACCAAACAAGTATTGATACTGAATCTTTTCTGCTCACTTGGGCCAATTCGACGCTTAATTGAGTCAGTGAAGCTCATGCTTGAACAACAAACTGTATGTAGATAGCGCCCGATGAGTAGGTGACACGCTGTGCTCAGATGTGATTAAATGTCAAACCTTCTACTACTTTTATTGAATTGTTTTCATAATATATACCATCCACTTAAAAATTTTTATGAAATAAACAAAATATTTAAAACTATATTTGTTTCTTACCTATTTTCCACGACTACCTGACCCAGAATTATCTGATTAATTAACACATACAAAACCGGCAGATGTTAAATAGCTAGAGTGCAAAATGCACATGATTTTTAACCCCGCTTTAATTTCAGCCGGCAACTAAGCTTTCATGTAATTCTTGACATTAGGAATCTCTCATGTTAATTCCCTTTAATACGTGTGTTGTCGAGAGGACCGCAGTTCTTGAAAATCACCCCCGACCCTCCCCAATCACAAATGCCGCAGTCCGTTATTGCATCGTTTTAAACTCTCCGCTTGTAAACGGCGTGGATTTACCGCTCCCTTGGCCCCAATCGACTATCATTTTGTTAATTAATCAGATAGTGCTGGCACCGCAATGTGATTAGTTAGCGTGGTGGGATTGTAAGCCGAGGGGGTGAGTGTACGAGATATAGTCCCGTCCCATTGCTGTGAGCACTGAGATCGCGTAAGAGGATCGAGCACCGGAGATGATGAAAATTTGATCCACGCGCACGCGAGCAAAGGAGTCCTACTCTTCTTTATTGGCTATCCACGTTTAGAGGGAAGGGGTAATAATGACAAGACTGGGGTTTGAATAACTGCCCGATGTATTGAGAGTTGTTTTTCACCCACTTCAGTGGCCGAACGGTCTAATGCATCTTTCTCGTGTTAGACTGGTCTGCCGATGACGGGCAGATCCAGGTTAAAATCATAGTCGAGTCTATTGAGGGTGGTTTTTCTTGAATGGTTTTCCACTCTTCTTCCACACAAACTTAGATATACTACTACAATGCTTTCTTCCTAATTCCTACCTATTAGAGTAGTTTTAATATATGTGTACAACCTGAACAGGTAATTATTAAGACACGGTGATAAAAAAAACTATTTTTCTTAATAGTTTTCCACTCTCCCTCCACGCTCATGTGAAACATGTTTACACCTAGCCTATTAGTGCTTCGAATGGTTGTAAGACGCGGAGTACGGAGTTAAAAAAGTTATGTTTGTTTTACTAAAATAATGTACATTGCACATTTTTGTTGTTTAGTTACAAAGTAAAAACTATTTTTTTAATCCTCTATATGTTATAGCCATTTTGAGTAGCTTTGTGGTAAGTCAAATGTTGATAAATGGCTCAAGTGGCTTTCATTCATTTCCAGGAAATATCACCATATCTTTGTTCTGGTAGCGTTTTATTTATTTATATATTAAAGCATTACTTTCAAATTATAGGGTTTTTCTTAATTCAACAACCCGAAGGTTGGTTTGATGTGATATCTATCCACCCAGCGCTGGGCATGCACTAAGCGTTTCGGATGGTTAGTGCTGCCTGCACCATCTGGTAGAAATACCATGTACTAGGGTAGTTAAGGAAAAGTTGTGGTTTCACGCTGCCTTCCACACTGAATTTCTATGAGTGAGCGCAAAAGGGCATACCAATTTGTCCGAGAAATATATTTTCATATATTGTATCTTGAAGGGTTATTTTACACGCCACAGTGGAAATGGGACTGGAGGCTTGGCTTCACTTCCCCTACAAAGGAAGTTGAGCTACGGATTTTTATCATTCAAGAAAAATCCGTTGACTTTGGCTGGATTTGAACTCATGAACATCGTGGCACGATGTAAGTACCAGGACCAGCAAAGTCAACAGTCATAGGCTTATAAAAACAAATTTCAAAGAAGCAAAATAAATTTATGATATCAGCTTAAAATCTCATGTTTATAACGAAGAATTATAATATCTGGATACATACTACAATACGCATTATTTTTTAAGTGCCACTTTGGGTCAAATCGGGTTCTCCTAAGCCTTTAGTGTACCTTTTTATTCACCAGAACACGAATGTTGGTGCCCATTTAAAAAGGTCTTGGTTTGAATTCTAATTTAAATGTAATTATGTAAAGATTATTTTTATCCTACAATCTCGTAATCCTAAAACATTCATAAAACAAGCTTCGGGGTTAAAGAAATATATTCGGATTTGATATTTTATAAATAGGGTGCAGCACATTATATGCTCACCACGTAGCTCTTGCAAATGCAACGATAAATTGGCGCCCAACGTGGGTGTCACGATTCACAGACATAGAGCTAGAATACTGCACACAACGAACTAGGTGCGAGACAGAATAAGCCACGAGCTAGCACATGCGAATCGAGTCATATTAATTGGATTCGTCAAAGAGGATTATATTATTTATTTTTTTGCAAACTAAATCAATACAAAAAGTTTTACATGCTTGCATGGTATGATTTTGTCCTTAATTAACCCTAAAAAAATCTAATAACAATAGCTTATGAACGACAATCATGTTTTAAAGGTGTATGTGAATAATAACATTACTTTACATCGATACCATTTTAAAAGCTCGCGTTTCAAATTTTTTTTGGGAAAAGTACAAAATTAGTTAGAAAAATAGGATGAAGATTGTCTTTTAAATTTAACAGTTTTTGAAAATAATATGCATGCTCTCATGGGTGGTCACGCCGACAAATGCATCAGTCTCGTATTATTATTATTATTATTATTATTAGCACCGCGTCTTACTACCCGTTCGGGTTATACGCACTTACGCTAAAGTGAAATGGTAGGGTGATTGTGAGATTAAATGAAGGACCTACAGTTTAACGTGAAATCCGAACCACGGTGGCGGCCTGGCATTCCACACATTCACAAGATGTATTGTCAGAGGTGTAGGAAGGGTTTGGTAATCAGATAAATCTGTGCCGGGACCGAGGATTGAACCCCGGCCGCCAGCACAGAAGTCTGACACCTTACCCCTAGACCACCAGGTCACCTATCAGTCTCGTATTACCTGATCAACTGGTAACGAGTTTGTGTTAGAATTCAGGCCGGGTCTATTGTGGTATATTTCCCAAATGGTCTGCTATTTTCACTATTCGTAATTTCAGGCACATCTTAATCCCGATTCCATTGGTGTAAATATGCGGGTAGGCCGGACGGGTAGTAAGACTTAGAGCACGTGAAAATGATATTCATTCATTGAGTGTAAATGTTTAAGTAACACAAAATTATTATTTTCAATTTAATAAAAGATTAATATTTTTTTACAATATTTTCGTTTGTCAGCGAGTTTCTTATCACACAACATAGGCTATCATTTCAATATTTGGCTGGTTTATATTTAAGGAGATCTAGATCACTGAATGTAACGCATCCAAATCCCTCTAATGGCCTCAGTGAATTACTTTTTATTCTTTTTATACTCAACAAAAAAATATATTATTACACACGAAATCCACGTGAGGACAAAGTTAGTCACTTTTGTTCGTAATTGTGAAATATTAACTTTGGATTTATAATGTTTTGTTCCCAAACACAATAAACCTGTACAGATAAACCTAAAAGAATCGCCGGAAAGTACAGCTAAATATATCCCTACCCCTTTATAGCAAAGCACTTTACCCCATGTGAACATTCTCCTGTGAGGATTTGCATGCATCTGTAATAATTTAACATCACAAACCAGTGGAAAACGGGTCCTGAAAGCTGATATTAATTAGAATTAATGTTTTATGAAAATAAAAAAACCTACGGTAACTTTTATCACGCGGCATATTAAGCCCAATTACGGAGCAAATTAAGTTGTGGAATCCACTCGCCGCACAAGTGTGGACACATGGAGAACAAACACATACACACACACACTGCGTAATAAACACTGTGCACGTGCGTGTGTGTGTGTATGTGGGCGTGTGTGTTTGAAACTCAGGTGTACGGTGGGCCTGCGAGCACGTGTGGTGCCGACGACGGTAAATGGGCAGAAGCAATGGTTTAGTGACGCTGTTGTCGCAATTAGGGTCGGTGCAGACAATAACGTCAATTAACATTGATTACTATAAACCGAGGGACGAATTAGCCAATTATTGAAAGTTGCGCTTGTACGTGTATGACTGTGAAACCGGATGTTCACGTCATTCAAAGTGAGGCCTAACAACCCCAATATCAATTTTGTCAAACACAGAGAGGAAAGGGGTTGGGATTTTAGGGGCAGCTAAATCAGTTTTACAAAAGTTTTATTCGCGTGAATGGAGATCAAATAAAAGAGAAAAAGGATTTGTTTTTAAATATAGACTTTTTAATAAACTGGTGTGATGATATTAATTTATATATCACAAATTACACAAAGATTGAGGTTGTATACTACAACGCACCAGATACTGTCCGAACACTCCAGATAGCCAACTATTGTTGAAGATAATCAATTATGATCTGTTTTTTATTTAAAAGAATGGTTTATTTTTAAATAATAAAGCAATTTTTAATAGCGAAGCGTATAAAACAATACTTATAGTAATACAGTACCATAGTTATTATTTTAAACTTGGGACACAAAATAATATTAAAAATTATAATTAAAGAGTGTGTGGAAGTAAGGGATGAAGTAAGTAATATAGTTATAGATGTAGATGGATTAGTGGATTTTTTATGTAATGACTTGACATACGAATATATTAAAATAGTTTTATAACTTTTGTAACTGCTAGATACGATCCTTCCTACCAAAATCCAAACCAATCCATAAGTAAAAAAAACCAATGTTTTGTTTTATAGAAATAGGGAAGTACTCAAATATAGCGTATATTATTATTGATTGTTACTACAAGCACTTAAGGAGACTAGAATTATTATAGATATATGGACCACGCTTTGTGTAGTATTTTTAGTTGTGTTACTATTTTATTTCTGGAAGGATGGTGTTTAAATACACCTTGTGTATGGATGAGGGAAACTGAATTAACTTATACTTGATGACTTGCGAAGACGTGATGTATCTCATTTTATCCCTCTCACTTTGTGGGTGGTGCGACCTGTTGGTGAAGCTAAGAAGCTTCCGGAGAAAACATTATAATTGTCGTTATTATTATTATTATTGCTACTATTACTATTAGGTGTTTTGTCTAAAGACAGGTTTTTTTTTTCAGTGAACTTATCTTCCAGTGCCAATGCATCCTATCCTCTGCTTTCTTCTTGAACTCCTAGAACGTTCTGATTTCCTTTAAATCATCTAATATTTGAATTCTGCCTCTTACTAAGCACCTCTTTCTTCAACCTTTCCTTCTATGACGTGTAGAAGACAGTTCCTCTCAAGGATGTGTCCAATCCAGTTTTCTCCAAGCCAAAGAATCAAATTAAAAATTGTTCTCTTCTCACCTAATCTTCTTAGGACTTCTTCATGTGTCACCCTATCTGTCCACCTGATCTTCTCAAGTCTTCTCCAGTACCACGTTTCAAAGCTTTCTAAGTATTTATTTCCATCTTCCTAGGAGTAAAAGTTTCTGCTTCATATAGCACTATATTCCAAATGTGGCATTTCATCAGTTTCTTTCACAGTCCCAAAGCTTCCTTGTACATGGCGATTCTCGACCTAATTTCCTTGGGGCAGTAGGCATCCTTTATCAGCAGGTACTGGAACGGTATTTTGTTTTCTAGCTCCTGGTTTCCAATTTGGATTTTTAATGACTCTTAATTTTTGGAAATCACTATCACTTTTGACTTATCAATGTTTATTTCCATCAACCAGTCCACTTCCTGCAATTCTTTATTTCTGGCCAGCAATGCTAGATTATCTGTGTATTTTATTGTTTTGATGACACGTCCTCCTATCCTGACATTGCCACGTCGCTCTAGAGCTTCCCTGATCAGCCACTTGCTATACAAGTTTAACAGACTTGGTGACAAATTGCATCCCTGTCTCACTCCTCTTCCTGTCTCTGCGCTGTTGGTATCTCCATCATTCAGCCTCAAATGTACTCATTTAACTGTCCTAGTTACAGGCTTGCAATCAGCCTTCTGACCCTACAGTTGATGCCGATTTTATTGAGTATTTCCATCAGTTTCTTCCACTCCACTATATTAAACGCCTTTTGCCAGTTGTTGAAACCAATGTAGACCTCTTCCTGGACTTTCAGCACACTCTCTAGTTACTCTCAGCATCCCGATGGCATCTATGGTTCCTTTTCCTTTTATGAATCCAAATTGGTTTTCTCCCATCACATGTTTTATTTTCTGTTCCAGTCACACGTTGAATATTCTTGCCATGATCTTCCCCACATGAGATATGAGGCTGATGGTCCTGTGGTTAAGGCATTTCTTGGATTGTTTCTTTTTCTATAAAGCCACCATGGTTACGTCTAGAAAGTACTTGTGCCATTCTCCTGTTTCGTAGATCCTATTTATAAGTTTCTTTCAGAGCCCCTAACCTGTTGTTTCGCAGTTTAGAGTTTAATTAGTTACCAAGTGAAATGGTTTTTTTTATTAGTATCAAGTGGGCCACTCATACAATTAAACCATTTGAATTTGCTATTTGTATCTGTCAAAAGTCCATTTTACTCGTATTTTTTATTGGTGGAATGTATGTTAGTAACTTTTGGCGCAGTGTATCTCCTTGGCCATTTGTGGATTTCTGTTTTAGAAATTTTTCTTCTCCCTACCCTACAAAAATGGAGGTGGCTTGGCTTCCGTTTTCTCGGTCACTTGCTTTTGATCTTTATATGGTAAGGTAACGTATTTTTTTATTCCAAGATCTAGGTGTTTTGGTTTAATTAAAATGTATTTTATGAATTATTTTTCCCTTTTTTCTAAACTTGACTAAGGAGATTGCTACTATGCAACTTTTGTCTTTTTTTTTTTACTTTAAATGCACTGCACCTAACGTAAAGTAAATTTTATTATTTAGTAGGCATGTTGTTCAATAATATTTTTTTTATATGTGGCTGCTATACTACTTTCCGTTTTTCTATTTTTGTTCATTTAACTTAGGCTATTAAAATGCTAATTAACTTAAGATAATTTCTATGTTTCTTCGATTTGGTGTCTCAATTATGTTCATAAAATATTATATTCTGCTTGTGTAACACACATTTTAGTCTCTTGGCCTTGATATGTTTTTCTTTAACTCATTACTCTTTCTTAATACTTTTACATTACTTATTTTGTATATTTTGTACCTGTTTAGTAAACTTAATATTTACTTATTTATATAATGCTATCATTATTGTAAACTTATAAACACTGTTTATTTAACATAACTTATATATGTATTGTTTGTGAGTTACCACCCGCTCCTCACCAATCTTGTATCTCCTATAGTTTACTTTGAAGAATTAGGTGACTTTGCCTTTTTATATTTTTATTATTTTTATCTCAGTCTAATTGTCTAATTTCAGTAAATTTTATTTTGGTTTTTTGGATACTTTATTTCTACTTTTAATTCTAATTTAAACTTATTCTTTTCAGTAATTGTAACTTGAAATTTTTAGTACTCTATTAATTAACAATAATTTCCCTGTTAAATTATATTTATAATTTTTTAATGTTTAATATAGTAGAAAGAGGAATATAATTGAGATGAGAGAAAGTAAATAGGGATGGTACAGCTCGTATTAAACCTCGGTACCATTGTTTAGTTGGATCGGAATAAGAAGAACAATTTAGTGCAATTACAAACAAATGTGGATTAGTTGGCATTGACAATAGATTCCTCATACTTACGTAAGAGTTGTAAAAATTGGTGTCCTTTGTCAAAACTAACAGATAAATAGCACATGAGCTGGCGTTTAGATACATGAAGATTGAGCTTTTTCCTGTGCTCCACGTTTTACTAGTAATTTGGGCTATCCATATATTTACAACGTTGGAGTATAAATATGGAACGTTAGAATTTCTAGATAATGCACCCGTATTTGTGTGGAGGAAGGCTGGGATATTTTAAAGGTAATGTCAACTTCGGGGCACATGGCCGTGATTAAAATCTTTACCTCCTCGAAATCAGCAAATACAACCATATGGTGTTGACACCTTAACCCACGTGTCCACCAATGTGAGCTGTATAAAAGTTGTTTAGGTAAGTTTTTATAACTTTCCAATAAGATTATTCTTATACCTCATCTGCTTACACACCTCTTTTGTAGTGAATCCATTTCAACCGAGACTTGAACCAGGCACTCGGTGGGAGTTGGTTAACCCTATGAAGAAAGTGAGATCTGATTATCTATATCAAGACCAATACCAATTTATAGTAGTTCTATCATTATACATAATATAGCGAATATTACATTTTAATTTAAAAAAACTAACTGCTTAGTGTAATTATTGGGAGGGTCTTAGAAAGACAAAAAAAAAAGGAACTGCACCAATTTTTTTTTACTGGAGGTAGAAAGGAAAACCATAATGTGAGAGTTGAAAAAATTATTATTATTATTATTATTATTATTAGCACCACGTCTTACTACCTGTTCGGGTTATACGCACTTACGCTAATGTGTAATGGAAGGGTGATTGTAAGATGAAATGGAGAACCTACAGTTTAACGTGGAATCCGAACCACGGTGGAGGCCTGGCATTCCCCACATTCACAAGTTGTCTTGTCAAAGGTGAAGGAAGGGTTTAGTAATCAGAAAAATCTGTTCCGGCACCGAGAATTGAACCCCGGCCGCCAGTACAGAAGTCTGACACCTTACCCCTAGACCACCAGGTCACCCAGATTTGAAAAAAAAAAAATGCATTCCCGACTATTGATCGAATCACTAATATGGTTGTCCATCAGGCAGGCTAAGGCGTCAACCTCGATTGGTTTGCGGGTGTATTGTGGGTATCAAATCTCGACTGAATGTACTGAGGCTGTCATTTCATAAATAGCTTTCCCCAAGCTCTATAAGCAAATTCTGTTACATTTTCTGATAATTCAACCTTCTCTATACCTACCTCATCAGTGTACGTTTTCGTATAGCCTGGACAGGTAATAAGACGTGGAGAACCCACTTATTTGTATATAAGGGCTCTCTAAGAAGCACTTTTTGAAACTAGCCTAACTCTAAAACAAACACATCTACTCTCCCGTGGATAAATTCACCATTGTGAAAGGAGAGTCCACAATTGAACCGATGATAATATCTTAGGCAGTGATGGTAATAGAATTAGGCACTCCTGACTCAGCAGACAGACGCGTTACCGAGGGAGCTGAAGTGTCATAAATGGAGGACTAAGCCATCATTTGGTAAATTAAAATGTTGCTCAATCATATATTTTAATTAACAAGCCTTAGCTCGTTTCCACTTGGCTATTTTTTTTTTAAATTCAATTTGCATAAAACCCTCTTCGGTGGACGCGTGTTCTAATGCGTTACTTTCGTGTTGGACTAGACTGCCGAAGACGGGAAGATCGGGGTTCGTTCCCAGTCAAGTGCACTAAGGGTGGTTTACTTAAAATTGATTTCCTCTCTACTTCCACGCGAGTGCAGGTACACTTCCTCTCAATTAAACCTTCCTAATCCTTATGCCATTAGTGTAATTAGTACATAGGCGTATAAACTAAACGGGTAGTAAGACGTGGTGCTAAAAATTAATGCATAAAAGTAATTAGTAGACGGCTTCTAAATAGGATTAAGGAGACTTGAACAGCTCATTTATGTGTAAATATTGAAACAAATGAAGTGTTTGAAAAGTCTTCTTGCCACGTTATCAGTTAGAAATAAACAAATCGGTGGAAAGTGAAGAAATTAATTAATTTTTTTAAGTTATCGCCCACACCCAAGAATGGTGATAAAAGCTTCAAACACCCGCATCTGTATAATGTGGCTTAAGGTGCCAAACTCATCCCGTCTGGTTTTTCGGTAATAAGAAGGCCAGGGTTCGAATCCCAGCCGAGTATACTGAGGTTAGTTTTCCAATATACTTCACGCAAATGAAGCTAGGCCTACACTAGCTTTAAAACTATACTTTATTGATCACCCTCCCATTGGTGTAAATATGCGTGGTGCGCAAAATAAGCCATAGATTTACAAACAATAAATGGGTGACCTGGTGGTCTAGGGGTAAGGTGTCAGACTTCTGTGCTGGCGGCCGGGGTTCAATCCTCGGTCCCGGCACAGATTTATCTGATTACCAAACCCTTCCTCCACCTCTGACAATACATCTTGTGAATGTGGGGAATGCCAGGCCGCCACCGTGGTTCGGATTCCACGATAAACTGTAGGTCCTCCATTTCATCTCACAATCACCCTACCATTACACATTAGCGTAAGTGCGTATAACCCGAATGGGTAGTAAGACACGGTGCTAATAATAATGATAATAGTAATAATAATAATAATAATAATAATAATAATAATAATAATAATAATAATAATACAAACGATAGCAAAGGTTATCGTCAGAAAATTGGCCCAACTTGACTAAAGACTGTGCGCAAGCACTTCAGTAAACAAAACCTGGTAACGATGGATAAAATTTATCTTCCCTCAGTTGTCCTCATCAAGAAAAGTTTCACGTTTCAAAAAAGGAGGTGGTCAGATACCCTTTCCCCTGCGGTTTGACCCTCCATTCAACCTTCCCAAGCCGCAGTATTCCTGTTCCCAAGTCCACTCCTGAGACTGGACTCCAACTTCTCTTAGACCAACC
Organism: Timema monikensis; assembly: GCA_902151445.1. Lineage (NCBI taxonomy): Eukaryota > Metazoa > Arthropoda > Insecta > Phasmatodea > Timematidae > Timema > Timema monikensis. The sequence goes on along the minus strand of CABFVZ010000865.1, from coordinate 217,141 downwards.
ACGCCGCTCTGGAATATTCCCGGCGTTCACCACTGGCACCAGTTCCCTGAAGAACATTCGTCAACCTAAAGTGAGAGAAGGGGGAGAGAAGGGCTGGGTTAGGCTGGGTTACTCGCAGACCACGCATCTCCATGCTAAGCGCTCGCCGAAGCCTAATCTTGGCTCCAGATAAGATTGCGGTAGTCATGGCAACGGAGCCATTTAGTACAGCTTCATTACATAGTAATTAGCTTAACAAAGGACTGCTTCTAGCTACCCCACGGGGAGTTTTAAATGAGGTTGAGGGAGAGGGGAATGGATCGACTCAAGGAGGGTTCAAAATTACAACCCGTGGAATAATTTAATAATATCCATCGAGATCATTGGGACAGCTGCCACCGCTATATACAGGAGGACGATTTGTCAGATAATGTCAAGATCTTTTGACCGAGTGTAGCAAGGTTCTGTTTTAACTTGACCATTTAGAATTTCTTCCGTCAGGATATTTGTTCCATGCTATAACTGTCAAATGTGTGGCCATATTTTGACAAAATTTGGCAGCGATATTTTTTGAAACTAGGACGAAAAACTGATTTCCTATCTATTTATCAGTTTCAAGATGGCTGTAGCTCAGAAATCTGTCTGTCTGTATCTCACTAACTGACAAATGTTTGGACCAATTTTAACCAAATTGACATAGGCTTTCTTTGAGCATAGATACTTCGTCAATCTTGTTGTCTCTTTAAATATAGTGGATGCTCCGAAGGTTTTTTGTTTAATAGCTTATGTCGAGTGATTTGGATTTAAAACCCTAAACATTCAATTGAGTATCCAGGGCGTATTTTTTAAATATTTGAATTTTATCACAATACTGACTTCTCAAACCATGTAAGCAATGGTTACTCTATACATAAAATGTACTAGGGTAGTTTTTTTTGTTAGTGCTTTGCCTATTACTGCAGGTCTGAGCTATCCACATTTGTACATTTTTGAGATGGGGATGGGGAATTTATAATTTTTAAAGGGAAGCTCTCCGCGTTTTCGCGAAGGAAGAAAATCTAATAATTAGAACCACCTTAGGAAAGCAGACCAGGATTAGAACTCTGACCTACCCGTGACTGTCAAACCAGACCAGAGTGACGCCTTTGTCCGTGGGTCAAATAGTTTGAATTAACCTTGTTGATAAAAAAAATTCCTAGATTCATAAATACAAATATTTGTGAAAAAATTAGTTTTAGTTCTTTAACTTCAAGTGTTTTTGTAGGATATTTTAAAATTAACAAACCTTTTAATACGAGTTTTCAGTAACCCCATTGTCAAGTAAGTAGGCCTATATCTTCTAAAAAAACGCCAAAAAACAAAAAGTTAATTATTATTACCGCATCTTACTACCCGTTCGGGCTATACGCACATACGCTAATGTGAAATGGTATGGTGATTGTAAAATGAAAGGGAGGACCTATAGTTTAACGTGGGATCCGAACCACGGTGGAGGCCTGGCATTCCACAAATTCACAAGTTGTGATTAAAACACGTTTTGTCAGAGGTGAAGGAAGGGTTTGGCAATCCTATATATCTGTGCCTGGACCGAGGATTGAACCCAGGACCCCCAGCACAGAATTCTGACACCTTACCCCTAGACCACCAGGTCACCAATAAATTGAATAAAGGTTCATTGTGCTTTTACTTTCTCGCTATCTCACAGGTAGAGAAAATATTGTGATTGTCAAAAAAATCAAACTCAAAACTTTGATGAATCTCGACGTTTCATGACCCCTCGAATCCGTAAAGGTGGTTTTAGAATTTCCGTCATTCTGTCTATGTCTGTCTGTACCTCCAACTAGAGCTTAAACTATTTTACCGATCGGGCTTAACCTTGTATCTAGGGTTTTCATAGTGTTTTCCTGAGGGTTTATTGGAATTGGATATCTAACCCTAAAATTAAGGGTAATTTACTGATGAGCAAAAATAGAAAGGTCAATTTTCTAAATATCTACTTTAACGATTTTGATTCAATTTCATTTCAAAACATTTATAAATATTCCAAATAAAATGGCTACTCTCAATATTTTAGGCAAAATGACCTCCGGTCTGATGGGTAGACTATAATTTTTTTATCATATCCCCGTAACTATTTGAGATATGAAATTACTTATCAGTACAAATATGTAGATCTATTTATAATACAAATAATTTTTTCGAAGCATATTTTTATAAAATCAATAACTTTCAAGCTATATGCAAATATTTATATTTCTTAACTTTTCGAATAATAAAAGTAAAGTATTGCGACCTTAAGAAAATTCTAACCTGAAATGTTGATGGATGTCGACGTCTCATGACCTCCCGATCCCTAAAAAATGGTTTTTGCAGCAATGACGTCTGTCTGTGTGTCTGCTTGGACTTAAAATTAAAAGTAGTTTAATAAAGGGCGAAAAGTGAAAAAATCAGTTTTCTCAAACTAGGCTCTAACGATTTTTATTAAAATTCGTATCTATATGTTGATTAAGATTATAAATAAACTATTTTCATTTTCCCATGAAAATGATTTTTAGGGTACTTTACATAAGCTGAAATTTCCGTATCTCCGCAAATATTTGAGATACTAAATAACTTATCATTGAAAAACTGTAGTACTGTTAAAAATAAAAAACTTTTATATGGAATATATTTTTATAACCAACAGCTTCTGAGATATCGGCAAATATATTAATACAATTTTGTGAGCTTAAGTTGTAAAGCGATATTACTAAGTTTTAATGCAATAATTCTGCAAAGTCATAGAGTAATTAAATATAAGAAGGTCTCTCAAAAAGTTTGTTATTTTTCCTTAAGCCCTTTAGGAGAAATGTTTGTACAACAAAGATCTATCTCCATTTTAGACTCAATAGTCAATATTTGCATTTTTTATTGGTCACAATTTATAAATGAGAAATTTAATAGCAATGCGATTACATGAAGATGTGAAACACCTAATAAGTGTGTCAACAATTTTAACCAGAAGTAGAAATTTTAATAAGAAGTGTTGAACCTTGTGAACCCAATATTGATATTTTTTTATCGGTCCAAATATACAAATGAGGAAATTAATTCTTTAAAAATAAAATCATAAAATTTAAAACCGGGATTCAAAAAATGTTTTACATAAGTGTAGTGCAATTTATGCTTGGGTTTTCTAGTGTATATTATTTTGTTTCACATATATTACGAGTTTTGAGTAAATATCTACATTTTTAAACACTAGAGCTAGAAAGTCTGTGCGGAGTTCCGTACCATTTATTTTTATCATAAAACTTAAATATTCCAAATAAAAAGTATATTAATCTTTAATGCACGTAATAGCATTGATGTTAGTAAAATACTATTCTGTTAACAGGGAACGTATCCACATATTCTTTCCTGGACCGAAACCAACAAATAATAACTGATGTTGAGAAAGCAAACCTTTCCTAACCCTGTATAGAGGCATGTTAATTGTTTATTTTTTATATAGAATATTAGAAAATGTTAGAAATATGTGAGAGCCTGCAGCTGACGATAATGATTCATGATTGTAAAGAAACCATAGATAAATGTTTTTCTTTAATTAATTAGCAATCTTTCAATATTAATGTATTGTATTTTACTCTCTCTCTCTCTCTCTCTCTCTCTATGTATATATATACAATGTGAAGGTCTGGAATAATAATAACAATAGTAATAATAATATTCTGAAAACTGGCATACATATTACATATTCCCCATTTATTATTATACTTGTACGTAGTCCTGCATCCCAAGAATAATCAAAATTGCATGTGGTGGCAAAAAAAATATCTCAAAACATTGAATTCTAAAAAAGAAAGTTTTTCTGATACAACCCCCCTTTAAATACTAGCTAATTGAATAAAAAATAACCTATGTGTTGCATCAATTGACAAACTTTATTCAAACATAAATGAAGTAGCCAAAATTCTAGAGACAGACATAATTAAAGTAAGCCTTTTAATTAAGAATCGTAAATTAATTGTATTAGGTTTTATATGTGCAGCAAATTTATAATCCTATTTCAATATTTTCACTTCACATTTCTACATCTGGATCAGATAAAACATCATCTGTTTCAGAGGATGAAATTGGGAATATAAATAGAGGATGAAATAATTAGAAACTTTCAATACCTCAATAAGACCGCTACAGCATACAACGCTACAATGTTACTTCTAGCTAACATATAAACCATAAACTAGACCATAAGCAATTCAGGAGATTTGATGTAAATTATTTTTGTCTTGGACTGTCAAGCTCGTATGCGGTAAGCAGCAAAAAATAACCATAGCAAAAAAAAAAATCCTCTGTAACTTGTAAAATAACGTTTCTTCACCCAACAAACTCTCGCAGAACACTAAAATAACATAAATGCGCATGCTCCACAAACTTATTGTTTCAAAAACAACAATATAGACTAGGAACGGCCAATCACGGAACTGGAGCCCCTCACCTAACTAGAGCTATGAAAATGGGCTTATTAAGTGGGTAGCCAAAGTAATATAATTGTAACACACATACTGTAAATGTATGCGGCTTAGTAAACAAACGTGAAATATAACCTCTTGTATCTTATGTGTCAAAATTAACATAAGTAACAATTATTTAAGATGTCATTCTCGCAATAGACTTAACTTCCGATGATAGAGCGATCGGGGTTAAATTATCGGTCTGGTACACTACGGGTGGTGTTTCCTAAATAATTTTCCACTTTTCTCCAAGTAAATGCTTGTACACTTTCTCTAAATTCAACCTTCCTCATTCCTATTCCTTTAGCGTAATTAGTACATTGTGTATAACAAGAACGGGTAGTAGTGGGAAAATATAAATTAAAACATGTAAGAAACTCTATCTCGTAGCTTTATGAAGCGTAGGATAGTTTCTCCCCATGACGATCGGACTATTAAAGTCATTCAAAAACAGTTTTGCTTAAGTAACGCCTGTAGCAGTCAATTAATAACGTCATCTTCTTGAAAGTAAAGATTATCACACAGCACTCACTATTTCTTATAAGAATATAATTTGAAATGCTTCAAAACAATAATAAAAAAACTTCAATAGAATTTTCTGTCGTGGCCAGAACAACAAACGACTGAATCTTATTTCGCTAACCCTTCACCATAATAACAGAAATGAGACAAATTGCGTTAAAACATAGTTGAACATGAGGTAAATCTATATTTTCATTTAATGAATTCCATTCAAAATATAAGGATGCTTATGTTGGTATCCTTCAACATAATTTTTGCTTATGCCATATTTTCAAATAACAAATCACCATTTAAGTTTTGCGAGATGGTTAAATATCTACAGTGCATTTCCACGACACAGAAAACGACCCCCTTGCAGTGTTATCGTTTTAAAATGTAGATATAATCAGGGTTGCTACAGCTTGGGATATAACACGTGCATTCACACAGAGTGAAAGATTCTGGATAGCGTCCAAAATTGGTCGAATATGTTCTATGATTAAGGTACCAGCAACCCGCTTCGGTGGACGTATGGTATAACGTGCTACTCTCGTGTTAGACTAAACTGCCGAATACGGTGAGATCAGGGCTCGATCCCGGTTGGGTTCACTGAGGGTGTTTTTTCCTAAATGGCTTTCCATTCGCCCTACATGCAAATGCGGGTGGATTTTCCTTGAATAAAACCTTCCTAATCCCTAACACATGAGTGTAATTAGTGTATAGGCGTATATCCCAAACAGGTAGCAAGACGCGGTGCTTAAAAAATCTACAAGAGAAACATAAACTATGTTAAGACAGAACCATAATTGATATTCTGAAGTAGCCAGTATATAACATTACATTTAGAATGGTTGATGGCTGCTCGGACCTAACCAGTTACTATGAGTGTGAAATTTCCTAGAAACATTTTAATATTCTCTATTTTCATTCATTACCCTTCTCCTCTGCCACGACTTATGTCTTATAGTTGAATAAGCCCATCACACGCCCGCCCACCATATTACCGTATTTGGTTTCACCTGAAGGTCAGTGCCGATCCAGCGTGTTCTTATGTGTTTTAGGGTTAAATTGTATAGGCCTACTGTATTATGCATTGATATTTTAATATGAGTGTAAATACTGAGGTGTTAAAAGCTATGAAAGTGTTCTAGAAAGGCAAAACTTCGGGCGTGAATGGGATCACAAGTTAAATACTTAAGTGTAAGCGTATAAACTGAACGGGTAGTAAGACATGGTGCTAGGTATTATTATTATTATTATTATTATTATTATTATTATTATTATCTTAAGTGTGGGAGCATGGCACTAATACCTGCAAGATCGTGTGAGTTGTTAAATGTGTGCGCTGGAATTTCGAATTTGCCTGATGACTAGAAGAAAGCTATCATTGTTCCTTTGTACAAATGCAAATGCAGAATGAGTGAATGTAAGAATTATAGGGCAATTAGTTTGTTGAGTATTCTGGGCAAAGTTTTTGTGAAAGTTTAAATGAGAGCGTGTGTGAAAAAAAAAACTGCGGATAAGATTTGGGTTGTGCAATGTGTTTCATGCCAGGTAGAGGTTTCATGGACCAAATATTTGCATTGCAACAAGTGCTTGAGAATTGTATTGCAGTAAAAAAAGAACGTTTACTGTGCATTTGCAGATCTAGAGAAAGTGTACGATCTGGTGAAAAGGAATTTGTTATGGAATGTTCTGAGAGAGTATGGTGTGAATGCAATTATGGTGATGTGTGATATAAGTAAAGCTTGCGTTAAGGTAGATCGAGCTTTGAGTGAATGGTTTGACATTGAACAAGGTGATGCTATATCTCTATGTTTGTTTAATGTATTCATGGATGAGTACATGAGGGATTCATGTGAAGACACTGTTGGTTTGTGAATGTGAGATTGCTACTACATGTAGATGATGCCGTATTAGTGGCTGAGAATGAAAGCTACTTTCAGAACGCATTAAATCGTTTGAATGTGGTGACAGTCAGAATGGATCTTCGTCTAAATGTCTTCAAAATTAAGGGGATGGTTTTTGATAAAGACGGATCAGGAAATGATTGTCAGCTTAGCATAAATCTACAACTATTAGAACAAGAGAATTATTTGGTGTAGCTGGGCAGAATGTTCTATGAAAATGGAAAGCTGGATGGTGAAATTGACGGATGGGTGAAAGCATCTCAAAGAGTATTTGGATGTATGTGGACTATTACAAATAATGAAATAATATCGAACGAGTCAAAGATAGAAAAATGTTTTGATGCCAAGATTAATTTATGGATGTGAAGCGTGGGTTTGTGAGGAGAAAAACAAGAGGAAGGTGAATGCGGGTGGAATGAGATATTTATCAATGTATGCGGGGAAAACTCGTATGGACACTCAGTAATGAATGGGTGCTGAAGAATTGCTGTTTGAAAGGTAATCCAATCGGACAATGTAAAAGAAGTGCCTTAAGATGATTTGGGCCTATTGAGAGGATGTGTTTGAAAGAGTGACAAAGCAAATATATGAAGGTAGAATGTGTGTGGATCAAAATGAAGGGGTAGGCCATGTAAGACATGGCTAAATGTTGTAGACGAATGTGTGAAAAGGATAAACATAATAAGTATTAAGAATAACAGAGCATGTATTACTTGGTGTATGGATGTTATTGGAGGTAAGGGTGGAGTACAAGAATAGAGAAATGTGGAGAAATTTGGTAAACATCGATTAAGTACGGAGTTGTTTTTGATCCATATGCACGGTTTCTTGCTTACCTTGTAAGGGAACGGAAGGATTATGTATATATGTATATTTTTTTACATCCATTACTGTTTCCAGCCTATGACCTGTGTCAGTTTTTTAAATTCAAACAATATATTTTTCCACTACCATCTGGCTAGACCTGACGTAGCTTCATATGCCTTATATCTATCGTAGGACTAGGTCAGGGACAACATCCAGTTCCAGACTGTTAATTTATCAATGTGAAAGGATAGACACATATTTTCATCAATGGTAAGTTTTTGGTCATGACGGTAATCGAACCCGGGACCCTTAGCTCAATAGGTAGACACGTTACCAAATGAGCGAAGGTGTTAGATATGTATGTAGTATGTAATTTTTTTTTTTGTATGTCTGTCAGATAGCAGGCAGCTATTGCCTGGAGCGTAAAAGGACAACCATAATAAACTATTTTACTTTATTTTAAAAGGATATTTCTCTCTCTCTCTCTCTCTATATATATATATATATATATATGTGTGTGTGTGTGTGTGTGTGTGAAAGAGAGAGAGAGAGAAAGAGGGCGAAAGCAAAAGAAAGAGAGTTTCAGAGGTTTATCTGAATTGCTTGTTATTAATAAACTTGGAGATTGGTTGACTCCCGAGGCTATACTATAAATAAATGTGAGTGCAGTGTGAAAATGAGTATTAAAGATGTATTGTGGAAAAAGAGAATAGTTTCCTTTTAACATTTTCTAGGATATAAAAAAACATTTAGTGCGGGTCTTGGTTTCAACTTCTATTGAAACAGAGAGTACTTTGAAAGGTCTGGCATCAATGCAAAAATCTTGGAAACCGGCCAGTTGATTCAAGCCAATTTCCAGTAGTAAAAAAAGTATAAGATGTAATTTTTCAAAGCGTATGGTATGTGGCTTCATTCATTATTCTGAATTGTCCCATTCATTACAGAGGGCGCAGCATTGTAAGTGCGCACTTAATGTCACAGTTTATAGCAACTGCAACTGGGTTCTGGTTCTGGAGCAGACCAGGTGAGTAGTGACTGGTTTTAAAATATTAGATATATTGTGTATTTAACATAATCTTACCCGTTTCGGTAGCCACATGGAGTAAGGCAGCGGTCGGCAACTTACGGCCAACTAGCTGGATTGATTTTTGTCTGGCTCGCAAAATATTTAGCAAACAAACAATTGTGTTCATAAATAATAATATTTAATACTACTTAGCATTGCGTCTTACTACCCGTTCGGGTTATACGCTTAAGTACTAATTACTCTAATGGGTTAGGATTTGGGAAGGTTGAAAATATAGGGAGTGAACCCGAATTTGCGTAAACGCAGAGTGGAAAACCATTTAGGTAAAAAAGTATCCACACTTCACCCGAGTGAGATTTGAACCTCGATCTCACCGTCCTCGGCAGTCTAGCTCAACACTAAGCTAGCGCGTTAATTAACTATGCCACCGAGGTTCACAAAGATATGTTCACAAAGATATACCAATAAGTAAAAACTAATTACTATTTGATAAATACAAAATTAACATTTTTTATCTTTTTTCCCCCACCCCGTCTAACTATCTATTCGGGTTATACGCTGATTTTTTTTTACCTATATGGCCCACGATATCGAAAATGTTGCCGACCCCTGGTCTAAGGAGTCACTTTCGGAATAGACTGAATTGCCGATTACACTAATAAGGTAAAGATTAGAAAATTAGAGATTATAAGAAATATACCTGCTTTTTTTAGGTAAAGTGATAGACCCTTAAGAAAATAAAATCATCATCACGCCAGGCAGGGATCCAAGTCCCGACCTCCTTGTCACTGACAAACCAGACTAGACATCTTGTCATTTAGTCCGCGTGACTTTCGATTTGATTTTTTTTTTTAATCTACTCTGAAAGGACAGGACTTACAATGAGGAATTTTATTAAAATGCGCCAGCCTTAAACATGAACGATTCCGTATTTAATTTGTCAGTGAGTCGACTCACTTCTTTAGATGATTGAGTTGTCAAATCTATTTGTTAAGATTCGATTAATATGGCGAATAATATTCACGTATGATTTTCAATTCAATTAATTGTAAATGTTTTTAATTTCAGTTTTAGCCGCACTGCATATTATTTTTGGGCTGACCGAATTAAATTGAACTTAGGGGGTAGGGATGAGGAAGGTAAACATTATATAAAATGTACCCGCATTTATGTGGAGAGAGTATAAAACCAATTAGAGAAAAATATAATCCCACACAGCCGGTGGGGCTTCAATAAACAACTTACCTGTCACCTGCAAACAAAACAATACGAGATTGACACCTTAACACACGTGTTTACCAATGAGGGTTTGGCAGAATTAGGTGATAAATGAGCGTTCCTGATTATCTCTGGCTTCAACTGGTTGTACTTTTTTTCCTTTTTATTAATGTGTTTATTTATCCCCTCGCAGAAGAATGTGGATACATGTCCTTACAAATTAGCAATCCTTCTCGTACCCCATGATCTTGTTTATAGAGCTACCAACATTTCTAGACACATCACTCTGATTATTGAAAGTACAACAGATTAATGTTTCTGATTATTTCGTTAGTGTATCCTCCTATCAGAGGGAAGCTTGGAGAAGGGTGGGGGGTATTTCGGTCATCCTGCCCTTTATTCCTCAGAGTGGGGGGACCCCCAGAGAGAATTAACAGACCCCAAGACACCAAACATTAATAAAAGACCTTTGTTCCCTCAAGAATAATATACAATCACGTCAGATTCACACAGTGCATAGATGTTCATTCCATTCATGAATCTGTGTTTAATGTTATGTAGCCTAGTAATCACATTAAATATTCCAGATCCTGTTTCCTTAGTTGAGATAGTTTATCTTTGACAACCATTCCTGATCTTTATATTTTATATACTTTATAAGGATATTTAATATCAAGGTCTCACAAATCTCCACTCCTAACTAATTGTATACCTCTCTCCTTCCAGTGTCCCCTGCTGAGATTAAAGCCTCATCCTCTCCGTCACCGAAAATGAAGCCTAACACAAGCCTAGCGCCCTAAATTGCATGACCACCGGAACAGGTGGTATCATATAGGTTACTGATAAAAACTAAAATTAATTAGATTGTTTTAATAGTGAGATAACTGAAAGGTCCTTTAAAAGTTTTAACTGAACAAATTAGTTGTTTGGCACACATCAGTGGTCACACGGTTTAAGACGTCATTTTAGCAACACATTAAATGATCAGTAATGGAGTTAGGGTTTCGAAATTTTGCCGAGCGTACTAAGTGCTATTTCTCATAAGTGGCTTACCACTCTCACTTCCCTTGAATTCGGATACATTTCTAATAATTCTACTTTTTTCATAAATACCTCGTTAGTGTAGGTATGCAGATAGGCCTGTTGGAGTGAGTTGCGGAGCACATAAAAAAATAGTTTTAGAAAATCCCCATCGTTGTAATTTAATTTTTACTAGTGAAGATAGCAAACAAACTACACTCGGCAGGTTTTATTTGTTGTGAACTGAATCTGGTTTCTAGATTGCCTAGAAACCGTGGGGTGACAAGGATCCTAAACAAATGGTTCGATCTATAGTGTGAATAGGTAGCAATCAAACCAACCCCCATTTCACGTGCTCACCCCACGTACTTGTGATTGATTCGCGTACTTAGGGAAAAGTATTGTATGAGGTTAATCGAGAACATCAAGGCACCTTTGTTCAATATCAAGTGGACGGGGATGAAACAGCCCCCACTGTAACAGCCCCTTGGATTTATTAGACGCTTGCCATCACCCGCGCTCTTCTTGATCATACTCATATCTTGTCACAGGGAGTGAAGCTGATAGTTCCTAACGTTACTTTGACAAGGAGAATAATACAAACTACCAATCACGCGAACATGTGCAAAAGATAACTTATATACTGGAAACTCGTTTTTACAAATTTTATGGGACTAAGTCCAATCCACAAAATGTAAATGACAGTTAATCCGTAGTTTTCGTAACTTTCCACTGTTACTATGTGATACGACACAATCAATCAAACATTATCATATAGTGTTGTGTCGTTCAGAACAAAATTTTCAAAATTAGTTTTCAGTCAATTTCCCTTAAGTCTCAGAAAAACGAAAATATAATCTTGTTAATCATAATAAACATTCTTATTATATAAATTTTAACTAAAATAGCTCAAAAAATATTTAGTTCAAATATCCAAAACACAGTTATTTGTAAAATACCCTCAGATAAATTATAGTTGTAAAGATAAAAATGTATTATTATTATTATTATTATTATTTATCATGCAAAACAATTCCCAAATACTCATTTTTTAAAAGTTCAAATTAAATAAGTTAAATACGCTTAAATTAATTTATTTTAGAAAAATAAAAAAAAGCATTATTATGCATCTTACTAATTGGGCCACAAATACTAATTTTGATCAAAATCGCTTGAGTTATTTTCAAAAAATTCCAACATTTAAAAATTGATTACTCAGTAAATTGCTAATAAATTAATATTTTTAAGAAAAATAAATAAATAAAACTATTTATATTGTAAAAACACTTACCAGATACCCATTATGAACCATGTTTTTACAGCCACTAATACAATATTTAGATATTTTTTTAAATCAGTCATGAATAAACTACAATTGAAAAAATATTTCCTCAATAAATAATCATACATTTTATTATCACCGCGTCTTACTACCCGTTCGGATTATACGGGGAGAGTGGATTCCACATTTTCAAAACTAATTGTAACAACTACTTACCAGGTGACCAGGGGGTCTAGGGGCAAGGTGTCGGACTTATATCCTAAGTGTCTGGGGTTCAATCCTCGGTCCCGGCACAGATTTATCTGATTGCCAAACCCTTCCTTCACCTCTGACAAGACATCTTGTGAATTTGGGGAATTCCAGGCCTTCACAGTGGTTCGGATCCCACGTTAAACTGTAGGTCCTCCATGTCATCTCACAATCTACCTACGATTACACATTAGCGTTAGTGCGTATAGCCCGAACGGGTAGTAAGACGCAGTGCTAATAATAATAACTACTTACCAGTGTGGTATGTAACAACATTCAGCAGAAAGATATTTGTACCGTATCATAAAATCTGATAATTTTACATTGGAACTCTGGGTAATAGGAAGGTGGGTGTAAACAGAAAACAAACCTTTTAGTTGCGATTGTAAAGAATTGTCAAGAATGTAGTGCCAAATACCCAATTAGCATATATTTAAATTCAATAATTTGGGGTTTGTGAAAGATTTGAAGGGGATTACCAAAATGTATATAAAAACTACTTCTCATTGTGGTTAGAGATTAAAATTTGTTAGCCTGTTATAAGATACACCTCAAACATTATGAAAACAAACTTAATTTCAAAATGAAAGATCAGAAAATTGGAAGCTGGGCGTCATCTGCAAAAATTTCAAAGCTAATATAATATAACATTTCCCTTGTGGTATAAAAGGGAAATATTTACTTAAAAGTATAGGGACAACACCAAATAACCAGAAGCGTCTGAAATGTATAATTTCAAAACAGGAGCTAGAGACTTGGGTTGGGAGTAGGAGTGAGGGGATTTGAATTTCCAATATTATAGAAAACAACACTTTTTGGTGCGGTAGGAAAATGATAGACTTTCAATTAGTTACAAAGACCACTCCATATGATCACAAAATACTGAAAATTGGTTCCAAAATGTATTCGTATAAGATTTCACAATCAATTAGAAAAAAAAACTGCTTGATGTATTAGAAAATCGAAATATGGCTGGTAATTACGGGGATCAATATGTATCTATAAAAGTCCAATACTTCATTCAGGATTTATTTTTAACTTTGATGTTCCTTTTTACAAATTTTGTTTAGTAATAATATATATTGCACCGTTATACTTCTATTATGATCGCTTTTATGCAAAGATTTTTGGATTACAGTAAATCCCTATTTTGACATAAAGTTTTAGTTAGTCTGCCTATTTTTCACGATTAGTCACATCATTTAAACCAATAAAGAATTAATATTTAAAATTATAAAAACTTTTGGATACTTTTACCTTTGGTTAATTCTATATTATAATCAAAAATAAAGCTTCTTAAAAATCCTCCGTGTGAAGAACGGGCACACAAGGTAGTTAGTTCTAATAACATATACACGGCACACTCAGATTCTTACAAAAATAAAATTTATAACATGGCTGAATATTGTGTCCAGACTGTTATTATTATTATTATTATTATTATTATTATTATTATTATTATTATTATTAGCACCACGTCTTACTACCGATTCGGGTTATACGCACTTACGCTAATGTGTAATGGTTAGGGTGATTGTGAGATGAAATGAAGGACCTACAGTTTAACGTGGAATCCGAACCACGGTGGAGGCCTGACATTCCCCACATTCACAAACCAGACTACTAAATTGGTAAGGTTCGTACACGCAAAGTATAAACGATTATTCGAACTAATCACTCCCTTACTTTATATGGGCCCAAGTAGAATTAGGGGTTTACTAGGTCTAATATTTTTAAGTACGAATAGTTAGATCCCTAATTTATTCTATTTTTTTTATCACCGCGTCTTACTACCTGTTCAGGTTATATGCAAAGATGATAATTACTCTAATAGGGTAGGGATGAGAAAGAAATAATTTTAGATGTAATCTACCCGCATTTGCTTGGAAGGAGAGTTGGAAAAGACGTGGGAAAATTCACCCTCAATAGACACGACTGGGATTCTAACCCCTATTTCTCCACTAGCAGCAGGCCAATCTAACACGAGAGTAAAGCCTTAGACCGTTCGGCCACTGAAGTAGTTACCGATCCTTTTTTTTTTCTATACTTAGCACCCATACTTTATATAAGAGAATGGTAGTACAGTTTCACTTCAACTTTGATTTGTAAAATACATTATAAACAATAATTAATATCTGGCTTATTGAAAAGTACATAATTCATTAATGAATTAAACCCCCTTTGATTTGGACTTGTTTTGTATAGTGATGACTGGTGTGGGAATGTCTCATGTGTCAGCTGGAGCGAGGTAACAAATGAGAATGGCCTAAGCAACTCTTGGCTCCAGCCCTCTAAAGTTCAGTGTTCCGTCCAGAGATAGCCCTAGTAACAAGGGGCAAGATTTTAGCGTTACAGCCTATAAGTAGATAACAAATTATTCGATAATTAAGCTTTGGATTATAAATATTCTTATAGTAAATTGGTCTTAAAGAATTTAAAAGTTAGAACTCCTGTTATAAAAAGTCAGAACTTCTTTTATAAAACGTAAAAACTCTGCGTTATTACAATTTTTAGGTGGTGTCAAAAATAGCCAATTTTAGCATATTTTCACAAATGATAAAAATAAAGTAATTAAGAAACAAAAATTTAGAAACAAGTCTAACTTTTACATCCTTCCCTTACAAAATAAAACAAGTCCCTTGTTCCTGCGATGTATTTACAAGGCCGTATAGGCTACGTAAATTGGTCATGCAAACCAACCACAAACCAAATACATCGCTCTGAAACGGGCTCTTTTTAAATCCGGCTAGAATTCAAAGCTTTACTTCACGCCCCCAACAAACCAGACCAGTCTGACGCATTGGTTAAACAAAATATATATTAGGTATTCCTTTAGATATGCTTTATTCCCGGCACAGATTTATCTGATTACCAAACCTTTCCTTCACCTCTGACTAGACATCTTGTGAATGTGGGGAATGCCAGGCCTCCACCGTGGTTCGGATTCCACGTTAAACTGTAGGTCCTCCATTTTATCTCACAATCACCCTACTATTACACATTAGCGTAAGTGCGTATAACCCGAACGGGTAGTAAGATACGGTGCTAATAATAATAATAATAATAATAATAATAATATGCTTTAACTATTTTACAGTTTGTAGCTATTTTTATACACCTTAGACTTTATTAGTTCACTGCCTCTGTCATCAAATCTGCCAACCACGGTTTCGGTATTTTCTAATAGAGATAAAAGTCTGAAACTTTTTACATACTCCTAATTCACGTAACAATGCATATTATTAAAACTTGAACTAGATCTATCGCCGGTTAAAATATTTGTATATACTTTACTCACTTCCTCTGTCATTAAAACTTTCGAACCCTTTTTTTAGTCACTTAAAATAGAGATAGACGGTTGAAACTTGGTACTTATTCCTAATTCACGTGACAATGCATTATATTAAAATTTGAGTTAAATCTATAAAGTTTTGTGTTATCCAGCCAATCATTGCAGGTCATATATATAGGCTTATCAGCTATCCTGTATTTATATCTGACATGGATTTTAGACCTTACCTTATCCATTAAACATAGCCTATGTAAGTTAACAAAACTAATAAAATTAAACTAAATACATAATAAAGAACAAGTTTTTTTGAAAACCTTACTCCGATAAAATATAAGGCATGGCATCTACTCGTGCAACAGAAATAAAGTACATGAGCATGAACTATATGAGCCCGACGGGAGGTGAGGCAGTTGCAGGAATATAATAATTATTGTGTGTGTAGGTCTAATACAAACAGAACACCAATATTAAAGCATTTGATGCAGAAAGTTGTGAGTTATTTTTCTATTTAGTTTCTAGTTTGTTTAGTTTATCCCTTCCTTCCCTTTGTGATGTTTCATATGTTTGCTTAGTTACCGGATCAGACAAACTGATTATTCTTGCATGACGCAACCAGTAAAATAATGATGGCAATAATACTAATATGAATAGTAATAATCAATATAATAATAAGAACGGAGTTTTTAATTTATATTATTTGAACTATAGTAAACAGATAATTTGTAAACAAACATTTACTTACAATATTATTTATTTTGCCTAAATGGTTTGTTTTTAAGTAATTTTAAATACACCATCCCATGTGCACACGCCTAAAGCAGTGTTGGAAATTTAATTAACTATTAAGACTTAAATATTTTTTTTAAAGTAGATATTTTTAAAACGATATTCTAGAACATTTAAATATAATAAAATTATTACGAAACACAATATTTTGAAACTGTCCAAATATTAACATAAGACAGATAGGAAACTAGAATTATCAATATTTTATGAGTGCTTTCAACCCCTATTTATTTTTTAGCATCACTTCTTACTACACGTTCGGTGTGTACTCCTATGTACTTATTACACTTATGGGTTAAGGATTAGGAAGGTTTAATTTATATGTAATGCACCCACATTTGCGTGCAGGAAGAGTGGGAAAAACATTTAAGAAAACCACCCTCAGTGCACCCGACCGGGATTGAACCCCAATTTCCCCGTCTTCGGCAGTCTAGTCCAATACTAGAGTAGCGCGATAGACCACGTGACCACAAAAGTGGGTTATCCCTACATTACTTTGGGCAGAACCTAGTAAGATTTCGTATGGATGATGTTTTAAATTAAGGTGGTGGGGTGGAGCAAAATTCAAGTTAGTATTATTGCAATTATTTTTATAACAATATTGTATTATTTTCAACATTATATTCTAAGTAGGGTAGGGTATAAGATCTGTGCTGTACCCACCCTCCCCCTATGTAGCACATGTTGACATCAGAGGCCCTCTCCCATCCCCTAACTCACTCTCAACAGCGTTACATGGTTTAAGGATGCCTCCTCACGGAATTCAAGCAGGATTTTCTTTTCTCTTCAATTCAAATATTTATGTTCAAATACCCCTCCCTATGATTATAAATTAAGACAAATATTCAAGAACTATTAATATTACTGTACATAGGCGTTAAACAAGACGTATCTGTTGACGCAAAGTTTTATTTATTTGGTCGAAAATATGTTTTGATATAAATAATGTAAAAAATGTGGATCTTATCTCACGTTCCTTTCCCCATCAGGTCAGGTTAATTTCTCAGTAGTATGTTTATTCAGATGAGAGCTCAATTTTTTTATTAGTAACGGTGCATTTAAAACCAAAATGATTTCAAGTTTAATCAAAAGGTCATTGATGATATCAATAGAAAGTATACCCACATTAGGGTGAAGGGGATGAGAAAAATGGAATTATAAATAGCATCTAGCCGAGATTCGAGCCTTGGTCTTCCCACTAGAGTAAACACAATATATTGTGAACGAGACGGCTTAGAGTACACGAAACTAAGTGCTGGTTCTTTCTTTTTTATATTATTTGAATTCCTAGGTGCAGACGCATTTGAGCAAACAGTTCATGTGTACATGGTTTTGACTTGGGAGGCCGATATTCAATACCAATCAGCTGCAACGAGTAATAAGTTTATTTTCCTCTTGGAGTGGTTCTACTAGCCACTGTAGCTCTACAGTTATGGTTGGTATGTTTAGTTATAAATTTAAAAATATATATGTTTTAATAGTTTTAAATATGTACATTAGATAATTAAATAAATAAAAACATTAGACTTAAATATGTTTACGATATGAACAGTTATTAACAGTAATCAGTTTTAAATAGCCCTAAATAAATCATTAAAATATTTGTAAACAAAAATTATCTCCCAAACATATTTCTTATATAGAAAGTTTGAATCCTTTTTTTATATATATATCTTTTCCACCAACCCACTAATCTCCATTAAATAATTTTTTTCGCAGAACCAATGACTGGCTTCCCTTTTTTTTAATAACTCACAGTAATCAATACTTGTTGAATTTTATTTGAAAAATATGTTTTAAACTCTTTTATTTTAATTTTAATAGTTTTTATATACATATATATATATATGATACCATAAATATATAAGTTTAGACATTTTATACATGATATTAACCAAGAAAGTTTATCGTGTTCTCTTTTTAATATATATGTTTTTTTTGCCTTTTTTTTCAACTATTTTGTATTTACCTTTCTCTAAAATCCATACTAAAACGAATCTATTAATTTATTTGCGTGTAGTGTAAAACAACAACAAAATGGCAAAATGTTCGTAAGTAGAAGGACTATTGTGATGCCCCATTTGACAGGTCAAACAGAAACGCTGCCCAGACAGCCACGCCCAGAGTGAGGTGTAGCGGTAGAAACATGAAGCATCTCTCTCGTCCATCAGTGAGCTCTGGTGGACCAAACAACAACTACACGGGCTAGCAGTAGAACCGCTACATACCCTTTTCACTCCACCCCACTCGCATGGGAACACCTTGCGAGATTTACAGGTCTACCAGGATCCACCCCTTCGTGGTTTCATTACTCATTACCCGTTTACCCCCTGAAGCCATGGCAGTGTAGCCGAGGATAGTGGCCGGCTACACAGCAACAACATGGATCATGCCGAACCGGCAAGGTTTGGTAAGAGGTCAGGACTTGTGTGCCGACTGTCTGCAGTAGGGATGTTTATCCCAAATACAGTTCAATTTACATAGAAAGGCTACTTGATATACGTATTTATACGTCAAGACATGTTATCCGTAGCTGTAACCTTTGATAAATATCAATACCTATAAAATAACATTAATAAATTAATAATTAACCATTAAAAAATATTAATAGTAAAATTATATTAATGTTTACCACAAAAAGAAAGCTACATAGGTCTATTAAAATTCCTTTCTGCAAAAATATTTTTGTACAAATTATTATTATTATTATTATTATTATTATTATTATTATTATTATTATTAGCTCCGCGTCTTACTACCCGTTCGGGTTATAGGCACGTTGTACAAATAACTGTCTATTTTGTAATTTAAAAATAAATTCGAGCTTCATCCTGACTGTGTTTTTTGGATGGTTTAAGAAAATACTTATACTAACAATAGATGCGTCAGACTACAGAAAATAAAGAGAAAGGGTAACCAGCAATATACCTTTTAGAGATAATTGCTCTAGGGTTCAATTCCAAACGAGGTCAAAATAAATTCGCTTTTTAAAGAGGTGATTTTCTATCTGTGACATAGATTAATCATATTGGGCTTGACCAATGTCTTAATATTAAGGAACTATATCGGTTGAATCAAGATCGTCAAACTTGTTTGTTTAGTATGGTTCGACGGTGACGGAGAGGTCGGAATTTGATTCTTAGTTGGGTGTATTGGCTGCAGGTGAGTTGCGGTGGTACGAGTTGTTTACTTCTAAAGAGAAATGTGAATTGCGGCCCCACATTTTTAGAGCCATCTGTTGACCTAACCTAACCTAACAAACATTCAAATTTTTGCCAAAACCATTGAACGACTAGGATTGAGGTAGTTTGGATATTACGAGGGATGTCGACATGAGACGATGATAGTTTTATCTGGAATTCAAGACAGCATGATAGAAATCACACTGCTAATTGGATGGACGCAACTCATACCTCTCTCACAAGCAATTCGTACGTGTCTCTCAAAAATCCGGTCCACAATTCTTAAACGATTTCAAGATTAGGCCACAACTCACCTACACAGGCTTTATTGAAGGTGGTTCTATTCTAATTGTTTTCTACTTTCCAACTACGCAAGTGCGAGTGCACAACCTCTAAAAGGAGGGAGGAAAGACTTGTTTAGATTCCACAATGCCCATCACAATTATTCAAGAACTTTTGAGATGTCCAAAACTAAACAAGATGTATATACTAAAGCAATATTATATTTTGCTCCCCGAAAGAAATTGTTGGAATAAAAACGGTAGAAATGGGGCCTTGACTCAATTTTCTTTATACCCCACCTTAATAAAAACAAATAGAAACCAACATTGTGAAAAATACTTCAGTGGTATTTCCCATGAACACGCTTTGGTGGTCACGTGATCTGAGGTGTCAGTCTCACCAAAGATTGGATTTCCATTGATGAGAAGGTCAAGGTTTGAATCTCAACTGGGTGCATCGTAGGATAGCTA
This sequence comes from Timema monikensis, assembly GCA_902151445.1. Classification (NCBI taxonomy): domain Eukaryota; kingdom Metazoa; phylum Arthropoda; class Insecta; order Phasmatodea; family Timematidae; genus Timema; species Timema monikensis. Next base: position 196,640 of record CABFVZ010000865.1, on the reverse strand, counting down.
GCAAGACACATATAATTTATCACTGTGTTTTACCCACCAAATCTCCCCACTTACTACCTTTATCATCTTTCCCCTCGGATTTAATCCATTTATGACAGCTGTTTCATTATTAAAAAGAACATTCGCGTACGCGTATGTCCCATGCTAAAACAATGTCTACATTAGTGTTTTAATATTTTTTGGGTCACAGCGTCTTACAACTCTTCCGGGCTAGCCAAATATTCACACTAATAGGGTGTGGATGAGGAAGGTAAAATTTAGAATAAATATACTCACATTTACATGGATAAAGCATACAAAATGATTTATGAAAGAATTACCATTGTTGGTATTTGAACTCCAACTTCCCAGTCTTTGATAAACCAGACCAGACAAAGTTGACGCCTCAGACCATTTGAATATCGATGGGGGATTTTTTCATATGTAAACACTAATTACAAACCATAGTTAACTAACAATATAAGAATGTTTAATTTGATAATAAAAGTAATTTCATAATGCCGGAGGGGTTTTATTGAAAGGGGTTTAGTTAATTTTAAAATGTGGAAGTAAAAACATGTGTGCCATCTGGAACGTAAACAAAGAATTCGATTTATATTCCTGGCTGGAGCACCAAATTAGTTGGATCCCCTTACTAAATAAAAAAGAACTGTCCCTAGCCCGCCTCGGGGGTAGAGTATTATTTTACCTTTTTGGACCTCAATCGACTTACACATTTATCAAAGGTCCCACGATCAGCTATAATTTCTCCACTCTCCTTTTTGATTACATTTGTTTGTTTGTTTGCTGGCGGCCAGGGTTCAATCCTCGGTCCCGGACCGGATTTATCTGATTTCCACACCCTTCCTTCACCTCTGACAAGACATCTTGTGAATGTGGGGAATTCCAGGCCGCCACCGTGGTTCGGAATCCACGTTAAACTGTAGGTCCTTCATTTCATCTTCACAATCACCCTACCATTACACATTAGCGTAAGTGCGTATAACCCGAACGGGTAGTAAGACGCGGTGCTAATAATAATGTTTGTTTGTTTGTACATCTTATATTTATTGTTTAAAATCAGCCTGCGTCAAATATTTATGTTCCCATCCTTCTATTTTTTTAAATAAATAATAAATAAAATGTATATTTTTATATTAAATTATTTAACTTTCTTTTATCATTGTTCTACAGATTATGGCCATTTAAGTTTATTTGGGTCATACTCAAATGTTATTAGAAAATACTTCATATCATTGCAAGTTTATAAGGCTCAAAAATAGATTTTAATGACGATGTAATTTTCTTACCCACGTTATACATCTACGCAAATGGTGGTATCATTCTTGTAAATTTTACCTAGCTCATCCCTACCCCGTTTGTGTTAAATGTGCGGACAGCTCAGAAGGTACACACAACAAAACAGTCCAAGGACCAACGCTAATTCCGATGATAAATAGTTACGCCTCATGGTATACATATTGAACAGAGGGGAGAAGGGGGTACTGCCCCCCCTCCTCACCCAATATAAAAGTTTCAATACAAGACGATGATAGGATCAGGCTTGTCACTTAAGAGAAACTTTACTGGGCCGTCTCTTCCCTCTCTGGTTCTGGTGGGAGCTTATCAAGTCGCTAGCACTCATATTGCCGACACCGATGATGGATGAACCTCACTCAGTGTCTGGTTCGGGAGGATGTTACTCCTCAATATACAACCCCTTTGCAACCCCTAGCCCCACGAAAAAAAAAAATCACTCTGACGAGATTTATTGATGTCAACAGCGGAGGCTACTCGCACCAAAGTCACACCGATTGAGAAGAGCGTCAATGTTAGGTGAACATTTGAATCATCTCTTGTAGTTTTTTTAATGTCTCATACGTACGAATCCTGACTACATTATTTTGTAGGCCTAGTGATAAAAATATTTGTTTCAAGATTTTGAAAATATATTGGGTTTTTTGCCTCCTCAACACCCTAAGAAATGAGTTGTATTTTTTGAATGCCTTTTGTATCTTTGTATGTCTCTACTTGAATGTCTGTACTTAATTCTAGAGCGTAAACAATTGAGCTTATTAGGTTAAAATTCTATGTCAAAGAATATTTTTATCATTTATCGGTGAATTAAGAATATAAACGAGTTAAACTTAAGACCCCCTTTACACAAAGCTATAAAACAAAACGAAAATTGTTAGAATAGTCGTGATCAGATATCGTTCATTTATGGCTGGATTATTTAATAAATAATTCATGGACAACATTAAACCATGTGCAGGATGTTGGCATTCATGTGACTTTTTTTAGCACCGTGTCTTACTACCCGTTCGGGTTATACGCTTTAAGTACTAATTACGCTAATGGATTAGGAATTGGGAAGGTTGAATTAGAGGAAGTGAACCCGCATTTGCGTGGAGGGAGAGTGAAAAACCATTTAGGACCCCCCCCCTCCAGTTCACCCAACCGAGATTTGAACCTCGATCTCCCCGTCCTCAGCAGTCAAGCTCAACACGACAAGCGCGTTATCTAACTACGCCACCGAGGCGGGTATGTGATTTTTAAATGATAAAATATGTAATGCTCAAATTTAGTTATGAAAAGGTCAAGCAAAGAAAGTTGTATTTAAAAGTATATTCATAATAGAAGGATTTATATTATCTATTAAAGTGAACGTGTAAAATAAATTTCTTAAAGCACTCAACATAAAATAATAAACAAAAAATATAAATAAAAGGATAAACTGTGTGAAATTATTTAACCTTTTTTTTTCATACTTCATGTCTTAATATATTTTCGGGATATTATATGGTATGAATGTGAAAGGTATAATGTATATGAAGTGTATCCGCGTTTGCACGAAGGTAGAGTGTGACACAATTTAGGAAAATATACCACAGGCCACCAATCAGGTATTCAAGCCCCAACCTTTCCGTCACAGGAAAACCAGACAAGACGAGACTGACGCTTGAGTCTGTGTTCCTTCTGATGTGGGTGGTTGCACAGTTCAAACTAGAGTTGGTCTAGAATAGGACTAACCCACAATTAGCCTGTGAGTGATTAAAATATTATTTGCTTTGTGTGTTTAGCAAACATTAATTAAACCAAATGAAATATTTACAAAAAATTAAGACTAGAGAGTCAGTCCTATTTAAACTTCCATCTTAACTTCACCACCCAACCACCTCCCTTTTTGATGAATGATCGTCATGCATGGTCAGGAATGTTCGTTAAAGTAAATTCTCACGTAAAAGAACACGGTGTGAAAACAAGTTGAATTTTTAGGAGTTTTTTTTTTTGTTCCTTTTCCCTCTTTGCACCAGACATTATCTCCTTCCTTTTTCTTCTTGGCACATAATGTATGCACACTGCTTAAAAGAAACAAATGAGCGTGTGGAGTCGTACAGTAAAAGCGTGATAAACTAAGATGGATGACGTTGGTTCGCTTCGCTGCGGAAAGTGATATCAATCCGCGTCGTCTAAGGAGGGTCTTGCTTCCTCGCTAACTATGCTTGCAGAAGCGGTGATGTGTAATATATGCTTTCTTTTTACTTTAACTAGAAACATTTCTCATGTGTTGAAATATTATGTTTCAATAAGACAAAAACATTTTTAAAAACTACAAAGTTGTTTTTTTATGCATATAAGTAATCTATAATGCAAAACCCACTCAATGATTCACTCATTACCGTATTTCCCCAATCCCTGGGCATGGAAACCTGAAACTATGCGTGACGGTTCCTTTTAGGCCTTGGCAAAATATAAGACAAGGTTTTGCGAAATTTGGTCATTAAGAGGTGAAATTTCACTTAAGTACCTTTTGAACTAGCAGATATAGAGCCTTGAAAGTTAAAATCAACAATAGATAACCAAATTAATTTTAAAATTTGAAATTTATAAGAGTTAGTTGAAAAAAAGGGTAGGGAATTCCAAACTTCAAAAACAAATACTAAACAGCTACTTATTGTTGTGTAAGTGGTATGAAACTGAAATTCATTAAAAATTAGATAGGAGTTGTTTAAATGGAAAAGGTTTGGGTTAAGGGGGTACAGTTTCAAGAACTAATAGAAAACACTACAAAATATGTGTCAAAAATTTACTATTTAGAAAGAGGGCTGGTGAAATGGTAGATTGCAAAATTCTTAAAATCAAAATAATAAATTACTTTTCAGTGTGGTGGAAGATTGAAATTTGTCAGGTGGGTATAAGAGCCACTCCAAACAACTATTAAGGTCAGATATTTAAATTTCAAAATGAAGAAGCAGTAAAAGGGGAAGAGAGGTATTCTCAAGATTCCTAAAACTATTACAAATAACACTTTTTGGTGTGATATAAAATGGAAGTTTGACACGTAGCTCATTAGACCTTCCCAGATAGTCAAATTACTTCTGAACGTATCGACTTTCATAATTGAGGCACGGGAAATGAACAACCTCAAAATTGATACAACTAATATAGAACACCACTTTTCGGTGTCGTTTAAAATTGTAATTTGGCAAGCATGTAAATAAACCATATAAGATAATTAAATAAATCTTAAAATTGTAAAAATGGAAATTTAGGAACTAGGAAAGTGAATAAAATACAGGGTGATCTTCTCGGGACTGAACACTTATTATGTGGACTATAAGATAATGGTGAAACATGAACGGAACGCTTCTTTATTTCATGACGAAGGAGTTGACTTGGGAAATGTCACCCCGCCAGCTGGGTGCCGCATTGATGCACCATCTTTCTAGACATTAGTGGGGGAGTGTCTCTCGTCAGGCAGTGTAAGCAAGTTAGTGGAAGAAAGGTGTTGTACTCCATTGAAGTATGTGTGTTCATTGTGCCTCATTACTGGGTGACCGGTTTCTTCAAACAATGCCAGAGGGAGTCTCTGAATAAATATGGTGAGCGTACTCCACACAACAGAGCCACTAACACCACCAAACAACTGATTAAAGTAAGATGGTGAGGATTGTGAGTTAAAGGCAGTGTTTTTGCAGTTTTCATATCAAATAATATTTGTTGACAAAATAAATAAATTAGTAATCTATACTTATAAAATAACATGTCCTGACTGACTGACTGACTGACTGATTCATCATCGCCGAGCGCAAACTATCAAGGCTACAAGCATGAAATTCGGACTGTATATTCATTTTGTTATGTAGGCACCCACTAAGAAAGGATTTTAGAAAATTCCACCCCAAAGGGGTCAAAATAGGGGATGATAATAGGTATGATAATATGTATGAAAGTCCGTCATTTTGAAAGTTACATAAACAAAATTTTGTATTTCGGTTATTGACGTAAAACAAATAAATACGTGTTTCAGGAATTTTGGAAATTTTATTTAATAAGGGATGAAAAAGGGGGTGAAAGTTTGTATCGGACTTGCATTATTTTTGATCTGAGGTCAAGTTATGGTCATCAACGTAACGTAATATTTTAAATTAATCTGTAAATACATATGTATATTTTCGTATTTGTATATAATCAACTTCCACGCGAGCAAAGCCGCGGGCAACAGCTATCTAGTCCAATATAAACATAGAGTTTAATTGTCTACACAACAGTAATCTCAATAGTTCTTAAATATTTGTAATGAACATTTTATCATTTGATGAAAAAAAAAATCCAAATGAAGAGAAAAAGTTATCAAATTCTAGGACATCCTCGTTAAATACTCAACATCTATTTATATCACCATGTGTAGAAAATTAAACTTTATGTTCATACTGGAGCAATCTTTTATTTATTTTTCTGTAAAAGCGTTCTTTTTATAAAAACTACAAAAACACCGCTCTTAGCTCGCAATTCCTTCCATCCCACCTTTTAAGCCGGCAACCCCAGATGAGAGGTCCACGCTATTGCCTCATTCCCCTTCTCCTTACTCCCCTGGGAGATATCGGCTACCCTCCTAAACTCTCCGCCCGCTTCTTTGGGGTCCCTGGCATTATTCCCGGATCAAAGAGAAATCAGGGGCAATCTGCACCCCGCGCCACCGCTAACCAAGAAGTGTGGCCGCCATTCCGCAAGGAAAGTGGCTCGTAACTCGAAGTTTATTTTAGCTCTCAGTGGAAACAAATATCACGGCGAGTTGGACCATCTTCACTTCTCTTCGCACTTCCCCGGGAGACGCCTTGGGGGTTAACAGGGACGAATTAAGGCACATCGAGGCAACTTAAGTCACAGCTTAGCAATTCTAAATTTAAAAATAAGCTTTAGCAAGTTCTTTTTTAAACTGTGTTACAAACTTTGCTCCAAAATTTTTACCGTTCTTGGTTTCAACTACTATTTAATCACTACAGCTGGGCAAAAATTCTAAATATTGAAGTCGAATATCAAGTCACGTTTTTCTTAGACTTCGACACCCACGGTAAATAATCGTCCTATCTTTGAAATATGTTGAAGGAAGAAGAAGAAAACTTAAATATATACTATGAAAATATTTAAATTATTTGACTAAATATGATATATTTCAATATATATAATCGGTCAGAAGTGACAGTTGAATGTATACACGTTAGTAGTAACCCTGACCTAGACCTTATTAACTTTTAAGACTATCATAAAAACGATGTGCCGATAATAAACCCTGATCTAATAACCTTATCATTAGAAATAACACATTAAAATCCTTATTACTATCATCATTATTTGTATTCAAAAATTATTTTACCAAGATTTTCAAGAGTGTCAGACTTAGTTCAGGGCTACCAAAACTTACCCTCCTAACAATGTAATTTAAGTGTGTTCCACCCGAAAGGCATGCGACAAGTACGGAGTAACTCTCTGGTATCTCAAATACGGTGCATCTCTCGTATTCAGGGATAATATCCGTGTATGTGTGTGCGTTTCACGGAGATACGAATGAACCTATTAGGATAAACGGGCACAAATCTTAGTTGGCTCGGCACCGATAAGGAGCTCAACCTCTATATGACGACTTAACCCAAAACAGCTAGGGTCACAGTGACATATATCCATGGAGCACGCTAGAAGACAAAGGAGACTCGGCAAATCAGATTCCCGCCCCCTTCTAAATTATTAAATTTAACAGTCAACGATAAAAAGTTTATTTAATTATCTATTATTATTACTATTTTAAAATACACCACCTGCGATTTAAGGCTTCAGTATTGCATTATACTGAATTGTCAGTGACGGAAGATTGAGGTTCGAATCTTGGCAACGTTTAATGGTATAGTTTTAACTTTCTATACATCACCATTGTTTTCCCCTCATCTCTCCTCCATGCTATTGCGTATACACTTCTTAAAAGTTACTTTTAACAGTAGACTTTTGTAAAGGTCATTAATAAACCTTACGGTTAAAAATTACAAATAGAATATTTGTGTTAGTCCGATAACCAAATGAATGCGAATGTTGGCTTACCACCAAAATCTTATTAAAATTTGAAACGATTTTTAAACGTTAAAAGATAATAGATATTAATTTCCTGGTTTTATAAAAAATCTGCAAGTGGCACGTAGGGATGTGAAAAAATATCGATACTTTACTAATATCGATATTTTCCTTTCGATAATAGTATTTCTTACTTGATAATTTTTCCAATACTTTTACTGATATTAGTACTCAAACTCCAGTATCGGATCGGTATCGAAAGAAATAATAATAATATTTAGCACCGCGTCTTACTACCCGTTCGGGTTATACGCTTTAAGTACTAATTACGCTAATGTATTAGGAATTGGGAAGGTTGAATTAGAGGAAGTGAACCCGCATTTGCATGGAGGGAGAGTGTAAAACCATTTAGTAAAAAAACCTTAGTTCACCCGACCGAGATTCGAACCTCGATCTCCCCGTCCTCAGCAGTCTAGCTCAACACGACAAGCGCGTTAGCCAACTACGCCACTCGAAAGAAACAAAATTATTGTTATCTTCACTCATGCTCGGACTAAATGTTTACTAGGGTGGGTTGTAGAGGAAGAACAAATTACATTATTTCTAGATTCTCACTTATTTTCTGCATTACAAGCAAGAAGCAACTCTTATCATTCAATCTCTTTTAGCTCGTCATAATTAATAGCTCTTCTTTCATCTTTGTTTATCTCTACCTCATAATGCTCGAAGGGGCGAGTGACGACCAGTTTACTATCCTTTACTCTATTAATGATCCCGGTCATCACAAACAAAACAAAATAAGCTTTAGTACAGCTCAATAGGTGACCTGGCGGTCTAGGGGTAAGGTGTCAGACTTCTGTGCTGGCGGCCGGGGTTCAATCCTCGATCCCGGCACAGATTTATCTGATTACCAAACCCTTCCTTCACCTCTGACAAGACATCTTGTGAATGTGGGGAATGCCAGGCCCCCACCGTGGTTCGGATTCCACGTTAAACTGTAGGTCCTTCATTACATCTCACAATCATCCTACCATTACACATTAGCGTAAGTGCGTATAACCCGAACGGCTAGTAAGACGCGGTGCTAATAATAATAATAATAATAATAATAATAATAATAATAGTACAGCTCAATGAACTCAGTTAACTCAAGGGTGCCCCAAACAGACGAAGCAAAAAAGTTTATTTGTGATTCGATTTCGATACTTACTGTTATCGATACTTTTCTTTCAATATCATATTCCTAGTGGCACGTTGGTTAGGCGATGGCCTAAAAGAGGTAAGGGACTGGAGATAGTGTGAGGAACACTGGTTTGAGTAAAAGTACCCAAATAAGCGCGGAGAGGGATGATAAAATACCATACAATGTACCCGGTAGAGATTTGAGTCCAGTACTCCACATCAACGACAGCTAGGTGCAATTTTAATATAATGTTTTAGAAAGTGGGATTACAAGTACGTCTATGTCAGTGTAAAGCCCGATTATTACACTTCAAAGAAGACACTGTAAAACCATCTCTTAATATAAATGGCTTTTGAGATATTTAACGTGCACTTTCTAAACACTAATATTATATCAGTATACGAATTACAAACCATTAGTAGGATTATAGTGGAAAGAAACTGTTAGACTTTTTTTTGTGGTCAACCTCAATAGAATTTTAATTAATTAGTATTATTATTTTATAGGTATTGATTTTTTCTTAGAAAAATTACAGTTGCATATTTTATGACTTTACTCACAAATATCTCAAATTGTTTTAGCAATTTTTATATCTGACAAAATAGTTTATTCCTATATAAACTGAAATGTGACTTATCCCAGGTCAGTCCGCCTAAACTACATACACACATCTAAATATGTACTATCTTGGTAACAGGATTAATTTCCCAGGGGTCAAACTAGGGTCCACTAGACTAGTAGTTGACCGACATAATCACTGAGCCACGAGAAAGGGCAACTACAATGTCAACTGGTTGATTAGTAATTGGTACATACATAGTTTTTAACGGTTTGTCTAATTAGCTGATCTTAATTTAACAGAGTTTTAAAGCGATACCCCCTTTCGAAGTGCAACAATGATTCTTTAGAATTCCCTCCCATCATTCTGTCATTTTATTTTGATTAGTACAATACTAGCCCTAGAACTTAAAACAAGAGAATAGATAGTTCGCTGTAATCTATACATATAAAATAACATGTCCTGATTGATTGACTGACTGACTGACTGACTGATTCATCATCGCCGAGCGCAAACTATCAAGACTACAAGCATGAAATTCGGACTGTATATTTATTTTGTTATGTAGGCACCCACTAAGAAAGGATTTTAGAAAATTCCACCCCAAAGGGGTCAAAATAGGGTATGATAATATGTATGAAAGTCCGTCATTTTGAAAGTTACATAAACAAAATTTTGTATTTCGGTTATTGACGTAAAACAAATAAATACGTGTTTCAGGAATTTTGGAAATTTTATTTAATAAGGGATGAAAAAGGGGGTGAAAGTTTGTATCGGACTTGCATTATTTTTGATCTGAGGTCAAGTTATGGTCATCAACGTAACGTAATATTTTAAATTAATCTGTAAATACATATGTATATTTTCGTATTTGTATATAATCAACTTCCACGCGAGCAAAGCCGCGGGCAACAGCTATCTAGTTTAATAATAAAAGGCGAGTGAAATGAGCTATAAGCCTGTGTTTCAAGAAACTCTCCTGACTGCTCTAAGGTGATGGCATGGCGAAGGAGGTAAAAGGGGGCTGGGTTGGGGTAAAATAAGTGAAGTTGTGCCTTCAAGATGCTCTACTTCACTCAACCCTTTCCCTACAAAACTATAGAGCACCGCGGCAGTAAAGCAGAGCTACCTCTTAACACACACGAAAAAAAACTTATCAACCAACTTGTAATGGCTTCACTTAACCGAGAAAGGTATCATGAACTTGAGTTGATACTGATTAAGCGGGACTCGTCCTTATGTCCCCATTGGTATCCGGAACCTTTCATATCATAGGAGTTTGGCGGGGATACTAGTTGGTAATTATAGCAAAAGCTTCACCTGCTTCAGTTTTCGAATAGTTGAAAGCAGAGGTTTCCTACTGTTTGCAGGGTTTGAAACCAATTTTTGTCTCTTAGACCATAGCAATCCCTGTGTAACTAAAGGCGTTCAAATCCTAATTTTTATTTTTTTATTTTCGTGGCGTTTTACTACCCGTCTGAGCTATCCACTTTTTTTTTTTTTTTTCATCCCTGTGTCTTACTACCTGTTCAGGTTATACACATATATGATAATAATTAGAGTAATAGAGTAATTTATTATTCTGATTGGAAGGAATGAGAAAAGGAAGCCTTTTATAGATAATCTACCCACATTTGCGTGGAAGGAGAGTGTGAAACAATTTAGGACTAGCCACCCTCAGTAGACTCGACCGAGATTTGAGACCCGATCTCCCCGTCTTCAACAGGACAGTCTAACACGAGAGTGACGCCTTAGATCATTCGGCCACTGAAGTGGAAGTCATTTAATTACATAATTGGGATAAGAATAGTTTTTAGGATATGTACACTTATTTGCGTGTAGGAATAGAGGAAAACCGTTTAAGTACGATCCCCTCTAATAAAACCAGATGGAATTCGAATCCTGACCTTATTTTAAAAAACGACAACCAAACCAAACTGACCTAGGACCATCGATTATTGTTTTAATATTTATAAAGGAAGGGTGAATTTAGAGGAAGTGTACCCGCATTTGCATGCATATGGTGGGTGAACCATTTAGGAAAAACCACCCTCAGTACACCCAACCGGTATCGAACCACAATCTCCTTGTCATTGGTAGTCTAGTCTATTGCAAGAATAGCGATTCGGCCACAGAAGCGAGTCGCATCTAATTAGAGGGAGATTGGGAAATAGTTTAAGAGGAGGTGAAGAGGCCTAAGAACACGTGGCCAGTATTTGAACCCACATCTTCCCTGGTTATTGACAAACCAGAATACACTGCCGCCTTAGCTTATGTGCAAAGCGAGGTTCATACCTTTAACTCAATTGACATTGGTTCTCCTTGTGAAGCTTAGGGTTATGGGTTCGATTTTCATCATAAATGAATAAAATATTATTGTTGAAATTGGGTTTGGTCTATTCTAGAAACCCGCATTGGTGGCGTAGCTAGCTAACACGCTAGTTTCATGTTGAGTTAGACTGCCAAGGACGAGGAGATCGAGGTTCGAATTTCACTCGGGTGAACTGGAGCTGATTTTTCCTAAATAGTTTTCCACTTCCCCCTCCACGCAAATGCGGGTTTACTTCCTCTATATTCAACCTTACCCATTCCTAACCCATTAGCGCAATTAGTAAGTAAGCGTATAACCCGAACGGGTATAAGACGTGGTGGTAAATATTATTATTATATTTTAGAATTAAGTTAATTTGTAAATCGTGTGTTGATATACTCTGTTAACTCAGAAAGTGCTCATAAATACCTTGAATTAATGATAATAACAGTAATAATTTTGAAAAAGTGAAAGTCTTGGTTAAGTTAATAGCACGAATAATATGTTAATTTTTTTTTCTTTTAAGTTAGCGTAATCATTTTTATGCATTGCTCCACACTTAGATTTTGTATTTTCTGAATATAGATATTATTTACTCTTTGATTAACGTTTCTAGGAGCGTCCTATTTGAGTAGATAATTGAAGGGGACGTATTCCCACTGTCCCTTCCACTAACAACGCCCGTGGCGTAAGCGAATATCTCAGACGAGGAAAGAGAGAGAGAGAAAAGAACACTTTACCACAAATCTAATTTTACTGTAAATGTGATTTCTTGAAAAAGAGACCCCTTGACTCTACTACTCTAACAAGATTGTGAACTTAACATATTTTCTTATTCCAAGCCCATCCTAAACATTCACCTTCAAAACTAGACCCGGTTGTTTTCACCCCCTCACGAAAGGGTTTGTAGGACTACGTGGGAATAGTTCAATTTTGTGCGCAGTCGCGACTTTCTTGCATGTCGGATGGGGCCGAGCTGGGTTATACGATTGACACCTCCAAGGATAGTGGGTCAGGTCACACATACGAATGCACACACACCTTTGCACTCCCAGCTCCATCCAACACACACATATATACATGCACAAACCCACCTCACATTCACACATTCAGGCACTTTATGCTTGCATGGTTAGAAGAGACCACCTTAAATTTCTTTCAAGTGTTCAGAACGCACTCCAGTCACCGCGAGTCAAATGAATTTATGTTTTAATTAATATAGTATTATTATTATTATTATTATTATTATTATTAACACCGCGTCTTACTACCCGTTCGGGTTATAATCACTTACGCTAATGTGTAATGGTAGAGTGATTGTGAGATGAAATATAGAACCTACAGCTTAACGTGGGATCCGAACCACGGTGGAGTCCTGGCATTCCCCACATTCACAAGTTGTGATTAATACACGTCTTTGTCAGAGGTGAAGGAAGGGATTTATCTGATTGCCAAACCCTTCCTTCACTTCTGACAAAACTTGTATTAATCACAACTTGTGACTGTGGGGAATGCCAGGCCTCCACCATGGTTCGGATCCCACGTTAAACTGTAGGTCCTCCATTTCATCTCACAATCATCCTACCATTACCCATGAGCGTAAGTGCGTATAAGCCGAACGGGTAGTAATATGTGGTGCTAATAATAATAATAATAATAATAATAATACAAAAGAGCCAGTTTCTATCACAAAATAATACAAATTTACAAAGTTAATATAATCTATTAGCTAATGAAGATATAATTTTTATATTTTATTGTCTTTTTTTTAGCGCCACTTCTTACTACCTGTTCGGGTTATAAGCCTAAGTACTAATTATACTAATGGGTTAGGGATTAGTAAGGCTTAATTTAGAGGAAATACATCCGCATTTGGGTGGAGTTAGGGTGGAAAACCATTTAGTAAAACCACCCTCAGTGCACCCAACTGGGATTTAACCTCGATCTCTACGTCTTTGCTAGTCTAGTCTAACACGAGAGTAGTGCGTAAGACCACGCAGCCACCAAAGAGAGTTTTAATGTTTTTATGTTTAAGAACTTACTATATGTGTTTATTACGAATTGTATTATAATCATAATATGATTAATTTTATTTTAACTACACTGCCGATGACAGGACGATCAGGTTTCGAATTCCAGTAGGGTTTACTGAGGGTAGATTTCCAAAACGGTATTCCACTCTCCCTCCACGCAAATGCGCGAATAATTCTTCTAGATTCGACCTTTCCCATCCCCAACTCATTAGTTTAATTAGTACATATGCTTATAATCTTAAAAGGTAGTAAGACGTGATGTTAAAAAAAATATATATATATATTTATAAGCACAGTATTTATCGTTTCGTGGGATTTTTGGCCAAACAAGGTGTATCTATCTATAACTTGATTTTCTTAAAAATGTAAGAATATAAACATATATTTTGCTTTCAACATTGATAACATTTTACTGTATTATAATAATATTAGCACCGCGTCTTACCACCCGTTGGGGTTACACGCTTTAAGTACTAATTACACTAATGGATTAGGAATTGGGAAGGTTGAATTAGAAGAAGTGAACCCGCATTTGCGTGGAGGGAGAGTTAGTTCACCCGACCGAGATTCGAACCTCGATCTCCCCGTCCTCAGCAGTCGGGCTCAACACGACTAGCGCGTTAGCCAACTACGCCACTTTACTGTATTATCTGTTTCAATTCATAGGTATTGATAATAAGTATCTATAAAAAGAAACAGTTGCAGATTACATAACTATTTACATGGACACTTGTAGCCTAAGTAGATTTAGTAATAATAATAATATTTATAATACTTAGCACCACGTCTTATTATCCGTTCGGGTTATACGATTGAGTACTAATTACTCTATTGGATTTGGAACTGGGAAGGTTTAAAATAGAGGAAGTGAGCTCGCATTTGCGTGGAGGGAAAGTGGAAAACCATTTTGTAAAAGAACCACCGTCAGTTCACCCGAGCGAGATATGAACATCAATCTCCCCGTCCTCGGAAGTACAGCTCGACAAGAAACTAGCGCGTTAGCTAACTACGTCACTGAGGCATGTTAGTTTTAGAAGCTTTTTCCAATGGTCATGTATGCCCAATCATAATAAAATTAGGGTATAAGTAAATCTGGATCAACTACATTACTTCTCTGATTTACAAATGTGTTTTTTTGTCCCCGTAGAATTTATCTGGGTTCAAAACTATGTAGCGTGTCAATCAAATGAATTGAACAGCTACAAGAGAATAATTAATATTTCGGCGATTTTGTGCAAGATAGAAAATTATATCAACATATTTAATATAAAATGCCTCTAAGGTTATATCTTCTGATCTGCAAAGTTATGTTTCGTCCTACATTCAACCACGTGGTTGGTCAAACAAATATTGTTTTTGGACTATTGTTGTACTAAATATCTAAGAAGAGGATTTAAATTAGTGTATTTATGAATAATATACTTAAAACGCTTCGCTTTTCCCGATGCCTGATAGACTTGTCTACGTCTGCCATGTGTTCTACTCGAATAATAATAAAATATACATTTATATTACTACTTCTCATAAAATAATAGTAGATATTAAATAACTAAATTAATACAGATACTTTTTGATATAAGATATTTGTGTACTAACTCACACCAGCAAGATGTCTGCAGATATCACTTTCACCTTTAAAAAACTACAAGATTGACAATCATGGCCGACCCACGTGTTCCACAGCCTGGTTCAACCGGAGAGAAGAACTGAAGTCGGGGATCGACTCAGAGGCCGGCTGCGCACATAGCGACGCTGGTGGTCGTTTGAAGAACTCGTGACTTGCTTCAATTGTTTTCTTTTCTTCACACCTTTATCCTTCTTTGTTTTTGCCTGTTTTTCGTAATTTATCCCCCCTTCCTTCTTTGTCATGTCCGACCTGCTTCCACAGTATATATAGGTCCGCCAACGGTATCAAAAGTACAGAAAACGTACAGAAAAAGTACAGAGCGGTTCAGAGAGGTTCAACGAAGAGAATCAACAAGGGAACTTCGCCCGTCAGCAACACGAAGGAACATGGAGTCCGTGACGTCGGATTCACCACCTTAGCTGTGTCGATAGGATGACGGATCACCCGAACCAACTCACAGGAAACATGGACGACGTTACTATGGTATTAGTATCCAGCCGTCATAACCAAGTCTGTAGGACTTGGGCTCTTGTATAGTTTAAGAGACGTTCTAATTTTTATGTTTTAAAGGAAATTTATATTTTATTATTTGGCGAGAAGCCAAGGTTTAGGATAGTGTCAACTAGAATATTTTCAGTTTAACTGTTAGGTAATTAGCTTCAACATGGAAGTTTTCTTCCTTGGTTTGTTTATGTGTCCTTTGACACTGTTCTAACACTAAAGCCTCTGGCTTGGAAATTATGTTTTGTTATATTCGTGACTTAGGCTAAGTCACAAGTCCAATACAACCTCTAAATTAATCATGACATCCTAAACGTCATGAACATTAGTTTTGTTGTTGATGGTTAGCACCAGGATGTCCTATTTTCTTTTGCCTTATGCAACTCAGTCATATGTAATAGAGTTTTGGTGTTGTAGTCACTCTTCTAGTAGAGTATTAGCGAGGGTGCTCAACCTAGAGAAATTACACTAGTGTCATAGTGGGGTCCGCGCAAAATAAATCTATTTTATTTTTGCCCGTGACTAGGCTTCTAAGTTATTATTGATCTGGATAGTTGCCAATGTACTATTGAATGCTCTGGCAGTACCGTAGGGGAAAATGACCAGCTGTAGTACTTTAATGACGCCTGTTTCTTAGCCATCAATTAGCTGGATATATCAGCTGAGTATCCATCTTGTTCTATGGATCCCTTTAAATAATTAACGCTACCAAGTGAGACTGTATAAATGTTATCTTCTGAATTTACTCTTTGCTATTCTTTAACTAATTGTTCATTTACTCCTCGTTTAGAAAACTCTTGTCACTGTGGCAAGTTTGAGTTGATACTGCATGCTTCAACATGTGGCCTGGCAACAGTACAAGTAATCCCTCAAGTCAATTTGTTTTTTGGAAGAATTTAATTCTCATCAATATTTCTATAATCATGTAAAACTTGTATATTTGTTAATTTGTTTATTATTTACTAAATAAATCTAAATTGTTGAATTGACTATATGTTTTTTTATATATTTTATGTGTACCCTGTAAAGTAAGTTGGTACAACTATGTACACTCTGTTTATGATGAAAGTCACGGGTTTACATAAATAAACTTCCCTAGGGCCCTATCATATAAGCTATACAAACGTGGAAACAAGTAAGTTAAGCTTCCTACCTACCTTTGAGGGTAAACGAACTTTGTAGCACATTATTGTTTAAAATAACTTATTGCTTCATAATTTCTCTTCAATTTACCGATGACCTCAAAATACACTAAGAAGGCCTAACTACAATATCCTTTTATTAGCCGTCCGAACTACAAATATCCTGAGGTATGGATGATAAATTAAAATTTATAAAATGTATACCAACATGTGCTTGAAAGAAGATTAATTTAAAATAAACGATTCTATATGCCCGGCTGGGATTTGTGCTGTGATATTGGTAGTAATTAATCCATAATTAGTTGAGAATATAGTTTTTACATCCATAGCTGTTTCCAGCCTGTGGCCTAGGTCAAGGCCGTAGCCAGCCATATCCCCCAATTGCTGGAATCTAGAAAAAATTCTAAGTGATAAACAGTTCTAGAATCTCTTTGAAGTGTTTTTTTTATTGTAAAATAACCCCC
Organism: Timema monikensis; assembly: GCA_902151445.1. Classification (NCBI taxonomy): domain Eukaryota; kingdom Metazoa; phylum Arthropoda; class Insecta; order Phasmatodea; family Timematidae; genus Timema; species Timema monikensis. The sequence goes on along the minus strand of CABFVZ010000865.1, from coordinate 179,494 downwards.
TAGCTGCTGAAAGCTCGGAATTTTTTTAAATATTAAACACTTTTTGGACATCTTTGAAGTGTTTTTTTATGGTAAAATAACCCCCAAAGTGCCAAAGGCTAGGAAAATTTCTAAATATTTAACACATATAAAATCTCTCTAAAGTGCTTTTTATGGTAACAAAGCCCCCTAATTTGTATTTGTATCTTAATTTTGATATTGCTTGAACCATAAATAAAGCTATATATATATTGTTTATAAATTTCACTGGGGGTTTGANCCCCGACTATGGCCTTGGTCTAGGTCATTGTTTTATTCAAGCCATATATTCTCCAGTATCTGCTTGCTAGGCCTGTGTCGTAGCTTCATATACCTTAAAATCTAACTTAAGACTAAGAAAGGCACAACATCCAGTTTTCGGCCATTAATTTATCAATGTGAAAGGTTAAACCCACATTTAACGACTGCCATGACGGGAAGTGAGCTCAGGACCCTTAGCTCAGTGGACAGACACGCTACCGACCGAGCCAAGGTTTCGGATTTGAAAATATAGTAAATATATTATAATGTCACAATACTTGTAGTACCTAACTGACCTAATATACAATATTGAATTGTTTCTCGTTTCAAATGTTGTCCTAATTAACTCTCAAATTGAAAAGTACTCATTTGTTTATATTGTTCAAAATTTGTTTAGTAAAAATATTTTATTCTAATCTCCAAAGGATGTTAAACACCTGCGATACGATAAAGTCTACTCTACTATATATTTGTATCGTAATGTGAAATTTGACGAGGAGTTTTTAAGCTAATTTATTCTATCAGCACACAGCCTACAAACTCGTCCGTTTTTAGAAATGACTCATTGACATCTCAAGACTGCCATGTCTTCATTGTTAAAAAATAAAAATCTAACTTATTTATATTTGTTTAGCCATACCATAAATATGAGTCCTGGGCCTTAAATTAAAATGTGAGTGTAGGTAACTTTAGTTAGGCGTAGTGTCGTTGCAGTTTTTATGGAAAAACCTTTTTTAGCCAAAATAAATCAAATATTGCTCCAGTATAAACACAGTTTAGTGTTCTTAATATGATGATATAAACAGTTGTTGAATACCTGCCATGATCATATTGGCATTAGATGGGAAACTTTTTAAATGAAGAGAAAAAGTTGTCATTAAATTCTAGGACAACTTTTACAGATATTAATGAACTGTTGCGGTCACCATGTGAATAAAATTAAATTTTATGTTTATATTATAGTTTCATTTGATTACTTTTGACCAACAAAATGTTTTGATATAAAAACTGCAAAATTACTGCCCCTAGCTCGTGTTCCTAACAGCAACGCCTTAATAGCTAGAAGCCACCATGACTGTTCTGATCATGTTAGATTATATAAACGTACTCTAAGAACACTCAGCAGTGACGCATGAATTCTTTTAATGTTTTAAAATGTAATATATTTTATGACATTATTCTTTATAGTTATTTGAAAATGTAGCCATGTGGTTTAGTGCGTCAATCTGGCAATAGAATGGATTACCGGGCATGGTGAAGTCGAGGTTCAGATCTCAATCAGTTCACCCCAAGCGATTTATTACTGTTTTATCCCACTTTCTCTCTCTCTCTCTCCCCTCCACAAAAATGTGACTGCACTTTCTTTAAGACAACCTTTCTCATCCCTACCACTTTGTTAAGAAGTTTGTTCACCCCAATAGTGATCAAATGGACAGAGGTGTGAGTCTCACCTTGTCTGGTATTCCGGTGACACCTAGGTCAAGGTTCAATTCCTGGCTGGGTGTAGCCTACTGAGGAGTCTAAAAATAAAAATTCCCTTTTTTATGCACGAAAATGCAGCTACATTTACTCTAAGTTCTACCATGCCAATTATAACAGCGTTATTGAAACCATGTGGATGACATCTGAATGGTAGTAAGACGTAAGTAAAAAAAAAAATAGAGAATTAAATTAAGCCAATAATAGCCCTTGTGTTGAACATAAAAATGCATAAAACAAGCGTCATCTGTGATTAAACACTATAGCTGGGGTAAACTACACCAGCCAGACATTTACCACAGAAAACGTGAATTGGTACAAAATAAAATATATGTAATAACAATAACAACATACATTCATACTAGTTTGGTACGTTATGTTTGTTCATGCATTTTGTTAGTTAAAAGCAAACTTTCACCTGATTAGGAATTAACATAACCAAAGGCAACAGAAAAATTAGATTAACATTTTTATCATCAATTAATATGGTTTTCAGCTTACAATACGAAATGGCCTCAACGAACGTAATTAAAGTCAAATATCTACCATAAAAGCATTATTAATTAAGTTTATATTAGCGTCAAAACAACATTTCAGAACAAATATATTTACAGTGAAACCTGCCCTAAGCGTAATCGCAAGGTTCTAGAATATTTGTCACCTAAAGTTAGGTTTACGTTTAGTGAAGGTGGGGATAAAAATTAAACCAGGGACATGCATGTAATTGAGATAAAATAGAATAGCGTACCCATTTATTTATATACACTATAATTTGTCTTCATTGAGTAACATTTCCAGAAGGGGCTAACAATGGAATTTCAATACCGGTGATGCTGTAACTTTAAAAACTGAATTCCAAAGGTGATTGGCAAGTCATTAAAACGAAATCTGGGAAGAACAGAGATAACAATCAAAAAGTGATTACAGCACAAAATTCTGCAAGCAAGGTAACAAACTAACTACGAAGGAGAAAGAAAATATACCTGACTTCACATTTCAATTTCAACTCCTCTTAAAATAACGAAGGAGTTAGAGAAAACAAAATTCTGTAGAATGTATGAGATACCTAAAAAAAATTTAAACGATGCATTTCGGAACATTTGAAATGTTCAGTAATAAAAGTCTTATTTTGATTTATGTTTCAGCATTAGACAGTTTCCGTTTAATCAAGAAAATTTAATATGTTTTTCAGCCCTAGAGTCACGGGACCGGAAAATATTTCCGTTTAATAAAGAGTCCGTTTGAGGCAGTATTTAAAAGCTTATTCAGGAACATAATTACACATAAAGCAGAATAATCTTAAAAATAATGGAACAATTAGTTAAAAACCAGATAATTATTTTAAAAACTATCATGGTAACCTTCTAGTACTCATCACTATTATAACTTGTATGGTTGTTGAGGGTATTGCTGCATTTACTCTCTACACAAGAACACATTCCTGGACAGGGTATGCCACCTTTCTGACAGTAACATTTTCCTGAGAGACAATCTGTTTTACAAGAACATTTAATAATACTGGTGATTGCTTCCAGCGCTGGCGGGTTTTAGCTTCTCACTGGAAGAAGTGTCATGTCGTTAGTTCTGTACCATCCAAATTGTATAGGGTCTGGTGGCTGTTAAACGCTTTAATCCAGATAATGTGCACTGTGATAGTGTGATAATAGAGAACCCGTGGTTGGCGATTTGATTACAGGTACCAACGCAGCATTTACATTTATATGAGTATTTTTTATTTGTAAAGCTGACACGCAAACTTCTCAGGTCCACCATTGTTTCTTCAATTGACATATCGAGTTTTCCAAGGCATGTACAAACCTGAATCATTTCACCATGATTTTGTTATTTTTTAGTTCTCATTTGTTGTTTCAAACTGCCCCGCAAATATCTGTCAAGTGCCAGCCTAATTTTCCATAAGATTTGGAGATATTGGCAGTTTTTCCAAGAAAACTTTTGCGAAGTCTTTACATACCCTAATTTTATTAGTTTTTATTGTTTAATTAACCTATTCCATCTAATATTACATCCTTCATTTTTACACTTAGATTACACATAGAAGTGTGCCTCATCCGTTGTATGTGGCAGAGCTTCTATCTGGCTAAGAACCTTAGCTTTTTCATGTCGATAAAAGTGTTAAATCTTCAGCAAATAAAGACCATAGAATGATCATCTCATAAATTAAGTTTGGTCAACTTCTCATTATGATAACAAACCGCTGATAGTTTTCTTTATTCTTGAATATTGACTAGCTTGTTGTTAATAAAAAATTGCTTTCAGGTTTGTATTCTTGAGTTTAAAAATAGTTCTTTCTTCAGAGGATACAATATACCCTTCTTAAATTTTCAAACATAGCTTGGCCACCTTTGTCTCTTTCCATAATGCTAATAGTGTATTTTTCATTCAAAACAGCTTTTTTTAAACAAGTTATATAAATATATATTTCCAGACATAAAAAGAATTCCACGGTGAAAAACGTTTTTTAGTAGTTCTGAATTTTGCATAACTCCGTTTAGCTAGCTTGATCCCTGAAGTAATTATTATTAATGCTATATTAATCTTCAAAAGCACTCACAAACTTTGACAGTTCAGGCCCCACTAAAAAAGAAACTCTCTCCAGAGCTGCATGATTTTGTGTAAAGCCAACTATTACACAAAGAACTTTCATTTTCTTATGGTATGTCCATGTTGTGGAACTATCAATGTAAAGCCAACTTCTCCTTTACTGACACGGAAGTTACCATTTGAGAGTTCATGCAATAAGTAAGGTTTGTTTGTAGTGTTCAATATCTTGCAATGTAGAAATATATAATGAAATAAACCGAGTGTAGTTAATTCGGTCGTGAGCAAAAGATTATTTTATTAGGGATTCAAAAGATGTCATATGTAGTGAAAAATCCCCTAACCTAGTTTCTCGTATTAACTGTAATATTGTTTCAAACTGATTAAGGTAAGACATAATAAAGAGATGTAGAAACAAAGACTTTAAATCAGATTTAACGTGTAATAATCGCACTTCTGACAAAGCCCACCGAGAGGGGGTAAGGGGGGAAAAATCCCCCGGGGCCCAGGCACTAGGGAGGGCCGGCTCAGCTTCAAGGCTTTTCCTTCTCATTTTGGATGAAAATATAAACGTTTTAGCGAAACGGAAGAAAAGTGCAATATAATATGAAATTTAAATTAAGTAGGCCTACACTAATTACCACTATTTAATTAAACTTGAGTAGATGAGCCATAAACAAGATTAAAGGTTACGCCATTAAGACCATTGATATTTTGCGAATGTGTGTGTATTCATTGTATGTCTAAAGTATTATCTTGCATAGTTGTATGGTAGCTAAGTTGTCTTGAGAGAAACTTCTGGAATAATGTTCTTAAAATTGTTGTTAAAAATTATGTACTGGTTTTGATATTTACGTAACAATATACAGTAAGCTCTGAAAAGTGCACAGTTTTTTATGTTCATTTTTTTGATGATTGTGAGGGGTCTGTAAAGTTGCGCAGGAGTCAACAAAATTATTTGTCCCCAGCCCCTTAGTGGCGCTCGATGGCACTGCTTCTGAAATCAGGATGTAATGGCCTGTAGTTTAATATCTAAAGTCACGTGTAAATTTGTCACGTGTCCTTCACTAGTGAGACTACAAGCTGAAAGGTTCATCTAGGATATGTTGAATGAATGACTGAACGATTACTACTATTATGTTTATTAAAGATAAGTGAACCAGTACAATGGTCATTATCGTGATGATGGAAGGTTGGGGTTCGGCTGTCACCCGGTTACCTGTAAGTCTTTGAATCCTACCATTTCTCTATGATCCTACAATACATTCTAAGTTTTAGTCCACAAATCCGCTAGTAAGGTGTCACATATCAACACTTTATTTACACGCACATGACAATTGCCTTCAAATGAATCTTTATATCACTAACACACACTGAACAATAGCAATGGCAGACTTTCTTAACCACTATCATAACCGCTCTCATAATCATGGCGCTCAAGGCACGCCGTTGCTGAAATAACACATTTCCCCGACACTCTCGGACAATTGTACAAGTACTTCTTTACAGCAATTGCTCAAAATTAATTCTTTTAAGCAACTGCCTTGAGTTCTACTCTAGGACAAGCAAACTAGATTGTGCTAGCTTGGAAGATTACACCAATTACGGCCTGAACACCAATCAAAAGACATCTGTACCCCACCACAAACACACGTGTTAACTAGCATAGTGGTTCATACGGATATATCGCTACCTTCAAATAATCTCGCAACTAACGTGCGGACGTGCTGATCGCAGCGGATACGGCGCTTGTTTCAGACAATTGCTTGCAGTCAACCGGGGACAGGACTCCCTTACAATAGATACAAATCAAGCTAAAAAAATAATATAATTAAGTTTAGAGCATCACATTGATGTATTTTATTAAAATTTCCTACAAATATCCTATACTTCATAAAAATCGCCTGGGTTTGGGATTTGTCTAAAGCCCATAAGTTATCTGCATTAAAGTGTTTTCTTTAATCTATTGAAGAGTTGACATCTTCCAAGTAGTATTGCTTCAATGATGACCATTTTTATATGTCATCTTTAACTTATAGTTAATTCAATATAAACTGATGAAAATGAAACTGATACGATGCTAATAAGGTACAGTGTGGGCTTCAGGTGATTTGTACAGATGTCTTCCAATGAGAGATGTCTTCCAATGAGAGTTTTTCTAAATGTTGTAAGTGCATAGATACCAGCCTCTATACTAATTGGATTTATTCCACTCCCTTGGATATATTTTACTAGTGCACATAGGGCACAAATTGTCACATGAAGTTCTCTACAGCAAAATAAAAACTGCTGTCTAATATTCTCTTTTGAAACCCCAAGTTTAATTGCCATAACGTACAAATGTAGGCCAAAGCTTAAGCATATTATCTTTTCTGACCCTAATATATTTGTTGTAATTGCTCGAGCTTTCATCAATCTAGTGTATAAAACATCGTATATATTTGGAGACAATCTAATTATTGGAGGAACTATTGCCACATTTATTTAAAGGTGATTAAGGTGTCAACAGAATTAAATGTACCTCACGTTCCAGAAGCTTTTTGTTTGAACACATCTTCATCGTCAGGAAATTGCATACAACCGATCAACCATACCAGATCTGTTTTCACACTGGAATCTAATACAGTGGCATTTTATTTTAAACTCATGTGGGAAACAGCCTTTATTCGGTGAAGGTGGTCCACAAATTAATATATACAATCCATCTTAATTTTCTTTCCTTTCGGGTAGTGTATTTAGAATTACTTTAAATGTAATTTCAGAATGATTGTAATCGTCCTATTTTTTCCGTATACAAGTACTGTACCGTTTAGTGTCGTCTCTACAAGCTGTCGTCTCCAAAAAAATAGGCGTTGTCTAAGGTTAAACCTACAAAGTTTACTAATTAACGATGATGCTAGGGCATTTGCTTTTTACAAAAATAGCTACTGTAATATAGTATTTTAATTTAATTTAGTAATATATGAATAATTAAAATATAATAGAAAGGAAAACAAATTAAAGAAAAAAATTTAATATGAGATTTAAAGGTAAATTTAAATGTCGTAGAATTCCCAAATGATGTAGTACAGCTGCAATTTTTAAATGTAGTCTAGCAGCCATATTAGATTAATGTAAAAATTACAGCTTTTTTTTTTGCATGAACAATACCGTATCAACTTAGAAGAGCACTGCCTACTAATATCATTTTTACTTTAAATAATTTATTTCACACAAAACATAGGTCACAAAGCTAAATTAAAAAAATAGACTTCAACCCACGTCAATTTTCCTTCCACCATAAAAAAATATATTTTTAGCCAGGCAAATAAGGCTATTTATCTTAACACACCGTTCAGAGTAAAGAGACTATTTTTTGGGAAAACGGGGCAGAAGGATAGGGGGTTTGCTTTATTGGCTAGTCGAGATTCCACCCTTCAAACTTCACCACTGGAAGATTGAGTCGCAAGGAAATGAGCTCCCTAATCTCCATTTTTTTAAAGAGGGGCTTTCCTTCTACTTGAAGATAACATGAGCTAGATGCGATATTGGATTGACCTCCAAACTAAAACATGCGAGCTATTACCTCTTCAAAAGGGCTATGTAGCTTCCTAAACTATTGAACTATCCTCGGATTTTCTGAAACAGAAAGGGTTAGAAGCGTGAAGGCTATGGGGGTGAGGACTATAAAAAGTCAATAAGGTTGGCTCAAATTATTAAACGCTCGGGAAGGAGGGATAATGGAAAAGAACCTAAGATGAAGAAGATGATACAGTGTTTGAATATGATTTTTTGAATGGCATTTGCTGAAAGCTTAGCAACATATTTTTGTTCTATTACTGTTATTTAACGTAAGCTATATGAACAGAATTATTCTATAAGCATACGACTTATAAACTAACTTATTCTATAAACAATCAAACATTCAGTCTCCTGTGAGTTCACCATTGTAAAAAAAATGCAAGCACGTCAAAAAAGGACTTATTTTCTATCGCCTTCTACGTTGTCCGTGCTCTACTAATTAAATTGCGCTATAGTATAAGAATCAGAAGGGGGAAATTTAAAGGAAACACACACGTATTTGAGTGTGAAACCATTTAGGAAAAAACAGGTCCATATTATACGGCCGGGATTCGAATCATACCAACCCTCCCACCAACAAACCAGACTAGATGTACCTGACATTTAGTCCAAGTGCTCACAGATGCGTACATGTCGGGAATAGAACTCGGTACCTTTGGATCATTAGGTAAATGCACTACTTACAGTTAAGTTATCGATCATTGAGGGAGCGGACAGGGGTTCTAATCTAAGCCGGGTGAACTGGGAATGGAAACGGAAGACACATATATGTTTCTGTAGTTTTTCTCTCAATCATTATATAGGCCTATAAATTAATTGAGCTAAATTTTTTCTAGAATATACTTATGATTCTGACCTCTTAAAATAATTGGTTAGCAAACTTTCCCGTGCGTGCTAACCGGATTTAATTACACTAATAGGGTTGTTTTAACAAAGTAGGGATTGCGTGGAAATATAGTAGAAACATATATTGGAAAAAAAAACACCCTCAGTACACTGTGTTGAGATTAGAACCCCGACCTTTATAACCCCGGAAAACCAGATGATATTATATTGACGTTTAGTCCGTGTGCTCACCAATGCGGGTTGGTTTTCGTAGCCATTCAGCTACAGAGAGGAGGGAAACTTTCTTATTATACATTTACAAAGAAAATTAACTATATAAAATACATCCAAGTATTATGAGTTATTATATAAAAAAGGTTATTGTGTAACTTAGACTTGGAAGTTGAACAGTTTCATTATTTTCAGCATTTACATCGCAAAGAATAAAATAATTGTGCTTTAATAACGTCATTGCAATAGTAATGACTAACGAAACAGTAGCCATGAAACAAAACTGTTTAAGTTTCAGTTTCATTTCTAATTTATTTTACGATTTCTTCTTCGTTGAGTTAATCTGTTTAGTTTCCTTCTTCTTGCAATTAAATAGTTAACATATCTGACTGCCCTAAAGGTCACGTTAAACCACATCTGGGACAGTTCTATATTTGTTATGTGATCTCATTAAACTTTACAATTTTTTTAATTCGCTGGCTGTATTGCTACCTTAGAGGCTATCGGCGACTTAAAACTGAGGCAACGGGAGGAGGAAAATTAATTCTAAGGACCTACATCAACATCTTCCTATACAGAGGAAGAAAAATCACATTGTGAAAAACTCATCATCATGATTACAGATGATTGAAATTCAGTCTCCTGAGTCAAGTCAGGAGGGATAACTGCTTGCCTAGAACATTTCAGCTTTAAATACAAATGTGACTCCCACAGACAAGCCCTTAAAACACATTTTTCACTTTAATAAACAAAAGGTCAATAGTTTTATACTCACACAAATAAAAAAACAATACAAGATATGTTTGTGTTTTGCAATTGGTTGGTACTCTCTTGAAATATAAGAAAATAGATCATAAATTTATGACAGGTGCTGATATAAGGTGCGGCTCAAATCTCAAATAACCCAATTACAGCTCGCCAGCACGTAACTTAAATAAGGGGAGATCGTAAATAAACTAGCTGCTAAACCTTGACATTCCCTTCTTCGAAACAGTTTAATAGGTACCGTCGTGCAGCTATGTCTATTGTAATAGTTGCTAGTTGAATGGGACTAATTGGTCGTAAATGTCTTCACAGTACTAGCCATAAATAAGTTGGGATTTTTTTTATCGTTTGTCCAATTTATTTCTAATAGTGTTTTAGCAATAAGAATCAAACGAATACCAAAAAAATACTGATTATAAATTTAATGTTTATGTGACTTTATCATTCCTAGCTATTTTATTCGTTATAGAACACATAATAGACAGGTTTGGCCTCACGGGTGGTGTGTCTAACTATAAGCTGGTAAACAGGCAAACTCGGTAAGTTGCGTAAAAAAAGCTGGTTTTACCACTTTGGGTTTAGTGGTTCTATGTTCCATCTCTGCCTCTCACCTTACCTAAATCCACCCACAAATACACACTTAATAGGTCAAGTTATTAAGGATGAGTTACTGCAGATTATCATATTAATCTGATTAAAAATTAATGTGAGATAGGTTTCGAAAAAATTGCATTGTTTGTGACTATAATATGTAACTTAATTATTTATTTTTAATGCTAAGCTATTGAGACTATAGAGGAAATGAGTTCGTATTATCATAAAGAGACGATGTTAACTAAAATTACAGTGAAAATCACGTGCGCACCCCTCCCCCATTAAGTACCCGGCCGAGATTGGATCAATTTAATGTCACAGGAGAGCCGAAATATTACCACGATACACCCGCAACGATGGGTATACAGATTAAGGCGTAGGTTTGGTCTTTTCTGATCTTCTGGTGAAGCGAAGTTCAGTGTTCGCATCCTTGCTGGGCCTACTGAGATTTTTTTTTTCCAATCAGTTTCTTATTCTAGCTCCACAAACACTACCTCTAAATGTTACCTTTCTTTACCCTCCATCTACCCCCTATTAATGTAAATATGCTGATAGGTCGGACGAGCATAAAGATACAGAGAAAGGAGGTGTAGATACCGTTATAAGAGCCGAATAAAACAAAACACGAATGTGATATACATAATAAACTGTTTTTATTGCACCACGCCTTGCCACTCATTCGAGTGGTAATTAAATTACCCGGTTGGAATAGATTAGGATGGTAGAATCAAAAGCAAATGTTACCACATTTATGTGGAAGGAGAGTAGGAAACGATTTAGGAAAAAATACCCTCAGTACACCCGACTGTGATTCTAACTCATGTCCCTCATCACCGGTAAACCAGTTGATTGCGAGAGTGAAGCTTTAAACCCGTGACTAACGATTAAGATTATTCTTATTTAACTCTATTTTTCGCCGCGTTTTACTACCTGTTCAGGTTATACGCATTTAACATAATTAAAACGCAATATTTATTAATGTTCCCTTGTCCAAGGTCTATTTGTTTTGAGACTTAGTGTGTACCTAAAACCCAGTGAAAAGTGAGCAAGCAGTAGATGGTGAGTGCCATCAGATACCTCCCTCCTCCCTGGAGCCCTCAAAATACACCCCCCTCTCTCCTTCCAAATACCCCACCCCTTCACAACCAACCCTCACCTCACTTCTAAATCCAAAGGCAAATTGGATTTGTCTTGAGAGACGCAGCTTCTAGACCGCGCGAGCACACAGAATCCGGCAACAATGTAATCCCCTTACGTGGGAAGGATCGTGGGTGGGGGGAAGGGGGAAGAAACACTGCTTTTCTCGATTTCTTGAGTCTTGCAATGCATCTTGGGAATAACTTACGTCTCCTTCTCACTGAAAACCTAACAGTTATGTCGTTGGGAGGCGGTTTTAAGAGCATCATCCTCTTTTCACAGCAGCGCCAGTGGGTCCGTCGCACGCATATTAAGTGCGGGAGAACATAAAAGCGTTTACTCATCCGCAATAGGCTCGGCGTATCTTTAATAGTATTATGCTCACACGTCACGAATCATGAGCCTGTCTCGGACCAAATTACAGGTAGGTAGTAAACCCATATATGTAACCGAATGCAAGGGCGTCTCGAGGGTAGAGATGTGGTAGGTGTCGAAAGAAAAGTATAGGAAGAAAAATATCGATACCGTACTGGTATTTAAAGAAAAGTATCGATAACAGTAAGTATCGGTATCAAACTTTTAATCTGAAAAAGGTTTTTTTTAATCAAGTAATAATAATTTCAATTTTTACATCATAGTAGTATTTTCATATTTAATTAAACACTTAAAACTATAATGGTTTTTAATATTTTAAAACAAATTTTACAAGATGCTTTTTCGTTATCTAACTTCTTAAAAAAAACTTCTATAATTAATTTCTGGGAGGTTCCATTTATTAACCACACTCTTCGTTTATATACTCTATCAAGATAGATTATTATCTATTGCCAAACAATAGAATAATGGACGCCCTTTTCTGCTTGGTCTGTCTGGGACAACATTGAGGCGACTGAGTTCATTAAGCTCTACAAAAGATTATTTTGTTTAGTTTTTGATAAGCGTGCTCATTGATAAAGGGAGGGGTAGTAGACTGGTCGTCAATTGCAGTGTCATTTGTTCTTTCTGTTCCTCCGCAGTCCATCCTAGTTAATATTTAGTTCCAGCATGAGTGAAATTAACAAAAAAAAGTTGTTGTTTTCGATATAGATCCGATACCAGAGTGCGAGTACTGATATAAGTAAAAGTATCGGATAAAAGGCATAGAGTAAAAAAAAAACTAGTATCGAGAGGAAACATATCGGTATTAGTGAAGTATCGATACTTTCTTCACATCCCTACTCGCGGGTTCCAAAAGTGTGTCTATATTAGGGAAAATGGGAAAGAAGAATCTTCTCTAAAACGTGTGGGCTGTAGACGATTAATCACACTAGTAGGGTAGGAATGATAAAAGTAGAATTTAGAGGGAATGTACAAACATTTGCGTGGAGGAGAGAGTGAGAAACCATTTAGGAAAAGACACCCAGTCGGGATTCAAAACCCGACCTCCTCATCACCGGAAGACCAGACTAGATGAGCTTGATATTCACGCCGTGTGTCCACCGGTGCGGGTAATATAATAATAGTAACGATTTTGTTACATACTATTTGTGGCAGTGTATCTAATATTGACAGTCCTGGAGTGTTATTCACTTCCCGCTTCCCGCTTAATGCTCACGTTCTATGCCACCCTATCGGAGTACATTTATTCTATTAGTAGCCTACGTTCGACACCAAAGTTGTTATCGACAGTGGGCTAGTTTCATAGACTTAGTATGCCTCATAGGCGGTGCTATACTAAATAAAGGACGACACCTACTTACAGGATGATTTTAGTAGGAAGAACAGTGAAAGAAAGAAAAATAAAGTTACTAAAACAAGTTTAATATACTCATACATTAAGTCGTGTTATCTTCGGATGTCACGTTTGATAGATATCATCAATACCTATAGAATACCACAAATAATAATGTAAAATGTAATTAATGTTGGCCGAAAATAAAAGTTTGAATTTTCTCTATTGTTCTTTGCGTATAAGTACTTCAACCGAAAGGGTATTAATACGCGGTGCTAATAATAATCTACTGTTCTTACAACGAAAATCAGGGTATGGACCAGAATTTAATGGGGCAGTTTACTCGTATATTAAATTGGCCCATTCCATTTTGGTATAGGTATGTGTCGTCTTGTAGCGTGTCAATCAAATGAATTGAACAGCTACAAAAGAAAAATTATTATTTTGATGATTTTGTGCAAGATAGAAAATTCTATCAAGATATTTAATATAAACTGCCTCTAGGGTTATATCTTCTGATCTGCAAAGTTATGTTTCGTCCTACATTCAACCACGTGGTTGGTCAAACAAATATTGTTTTTGGACTATTGTTGTACTAAATATCTAAGAAGAGGATTTAAATTAGTGTATTTATGAATAATATACTTAAAACGCTTCGCTTTTCCCGATGCCTGATAGACTTGTCTACGTCTGCCATGTGTTCTACTCGAATAATAATAAAATATACATTTATATTACTACTTCTCATAAAATAATAGTAGATATTAAATAACTAAATTAATACAGATACTTTTTGATATAAGATATTTGTGTACTAACTCACACCAGCAAGATGTCTGCAGATATCACTTTCACCTTTAAAAAACTACAAGATTGACAATCATGGCCGACCCACGTGTTCCACAGCCTGGTTCAACCGGAGAGAAGAACTGAAGTCGGGGATCGACTCAGAGGCCGGCTGCGCACATAGCGACGCTGGTGGTCGTTTGAAGAACTCGTGACTTGCTTCAATTGTTTTCTTTTCTTCACACCTTTATCCTTCTTTGTTTTTGCCTGTTTTTCGTAATTTATCCACCCTTCCTTCTTTGTCATATCCGACCTGCTTCCACAGTCTATATAGGTCTGCCAGCGGTATCAAAAGTACAGAAACGAACAGAAAAGGTACAGAGCGGTTCAACTACGAAAAGAATCAACAAGGGAACTCCGCCCGTCAGCAACACGAAGGAACATGGAGTCCGTGACGTCGGATTCACCACCTTAGCTGTGTCGATAGGATGATGGATCACCCGATCCAACTCGCCGGAAACATGGACGACGTTACTGTGGTATTAGTATCCAGCCGTCGTAACCAAGTCTGTAGGACTTGGGCTCTTGTATAGTTTAAGAGAAGTTCTAAATTTTTATGTTTTAAAGGAAATTTATATTTTATTATTTGGCGAGAAGCCAAGGTTTAGGAAAATGTCAATTAGAATCTTTTCAGTTTAACTGTTACGTAATTAGCTTCAACATGGAAGTTTTCTTTCTTGGTTTGTTTATGTGTCCTTTGACACTGTTCTAACGCTAAAGCCTCTGGTTTTGTTAGATTCGTGACTTAGGCTAAGTCACAAGTCCAATACAACCTCTAAATTAATCATGACGTCCTAAACGTCATGAACATTAGTTTTGTTGTTGATGGTTAGCACCAGGATGTCCTATTTTCTTTTGCCTTATGCAACTCAGTCATATGTAATAGAGTTTTGGTGTTGTAGTCACTCTTCTAGTAGAGTATTAGCGAGGGTGCTCAACCTAGGGAAATTACACTAGTGTCATAGTGGGGTCCACGCAAAATAAATCTATTTTATTTTTGCCCGTGACTAGGCCTCTAAGTTAGTATTGATCTGGATAGGTGCCGACGTACTATTGAATGCTCTGGCAGTACCGTATGGGAAAATGACCAGCTGTAGTACTTTAATGACGCCTGTTTCTTAGCCATCAATTAGCTGGATATATCAGCTGAGTATCCAACATGTTTTATGGATCTCTTTAAATACTTAACGCTACCAAGTGAGACTGTATAAATGATATCTTCTGAATTTACTCTTTGCTATTCTTTAACTAATTGTTCATTTACTCCTTGTTTAGAAAACTCTTGTCACTGTGGCAAGTTTGAGTTGATACTGCATGCTTCTACATGTGGCCTGACGACAGTACAAGTAATCTCTCAAGTCAATTTGTT
This sequence comes from Timema monikensis, assembly GCA_902151445.1. NCBI lineage: Eukaryota > Metazoa > Arthropoda > Insecta > Phasmatodea > Timematidae > Timema > Timema monikensis. The sequence goes on along the minus strand of CABFVZ010000865.1, from coordinate 164,138 downwards.
TTTGGAAGAAAGTAATTCTCATCAATATTCCTATATTCATGTAAAACTTGTATTTTTCTTAATTTGTTTTTACTAAATAAATCTAATTGTTAAAATGACTATATGTTCTTTATTAATATTATTGAATATGTTCCCCTGAAAGGGACAATCCATTCAGTCTTATATTATTATTATTATTATTATTATTATTATTATTATTATTATTATTATACTATAAAACCACATGGCTGACTCACTCACTGACATTAATGTTTACCCACTTTCAGATGATCTAGAAACTTGAAATTTGGCAAACTTATAGCTTTTAGCTTGTAACCGACGGGAAAATTCCAAAAAGTTTAAAAAAAAAAAATTTAAGACCCTAAAAAATTCAAAATTGCAAAGCAACTTTAAAGTCGGTGCGGACCTTTCTTTGGAGGTTTCTTGTGGCTAAACGGTAATACTTATCAAAACACGGCCCCCAACGAGCAAAGCGAGTAATGTATAGCACCACACAGCTGAGGCGTACTCAGTCTGACAATGAAACTGAACCTTAATCTAAATGGCAAAGAATGTAAGGCTAAGATAGAGGACATACACACCCGCATTAACGGGAAGAGAGTAGGGTAAAACCACCTTCCAGTGCTCACAAGTCAAGGTTCGAACACAAACCGGCTATCACTTAAATTGAGAAATTGTCGCCTCAGATAATGTGACCATCGGTGTGGCTAACGGCATCGTATGGCAAATCAATACCATTAATTTTTTTCTTTATTAGAAACATTTTAAATCAATTAGTATAGTTATTAATTTTTCATTTAACAAAGAGTAAGGTGGTTTTTCCTAAATGGTCTTCCACTCTCCCTCCACGCAAATACGGGTTCACTTCCTCTAATTTTTAACCTTCCCAATTCCTAATCCATTAGCTGTAATTAGTACTTAAAGCGTATAACCCGAACGGGTAGTAAGACGTGGTGCTAAATATAAAAATATAAAATATAAAACAAAGAGTAAGGTTCTATTAATGTTATCGCGTTGCTGATTTAAATAGTATAGTCAAGTTATATTACGTAGGCCTATAGCCAGTGGCGGCGGAACGTTTTAGAGCCGTGGGAGGGAAGGGGAGGAGCAAACATTATGAAAAAACATTTTCGCCAATAACACTCCACTAGCCCTAAGCGCATAAATTTAATAGGGTATGATAAGAACCGTTCTATCATGTCGGCCAAGTATTTACTTACACGCAGCGGTGGTCTAGGGGTAGACTCTTTGGCTCACAATCCTTTAATAACCATTGACGGGGAGGACGAGGTTCAACTCTAGGCCGGGTGAACTGAGGATGATAGTCCACAAGTTATTTATCACTGTCATTTTGCCATCTTCACTCAACCACCTCTACGCAAATGCAGGTTCACTTCCTCCTAACTGCCTTCCTCATCTCTATCCCACTAGATTAAGCCGTTAATGTGCTAATAAACGTAACAATTAATGAAAAAAAAGGTCTTCAACCCTCCCCTGTGGCGATAGCGTCCTTTCCCTATCTGACCAGAATACCACCACAGCGAGAGCGTCATACAAAAAGGAATACACTAGTAAATAATCAGGGATATTTAATGACCACGACTCAACCCAACCAAACCCAGGTGTCAGCACCTACCCATTTTACAACATCGGGGAATTAATGTTGTAGTTAAATAAAATCAGGATTAGTAACAATTAAGGCCTTTCAGCAAGTTTATTTATAACTGGTAAAAATATAAATTTATAACTTCATAAGATGAAATAAGGCTGCGACTTCTACGCAATATATTAGACATTTAAACATAACATAAATTCTCTCCAATTAATCAAAATTATAATCAGTTTATAAACTATTAATTTTAGGACGAGCAGCAATATCAATTTACAACATAAAAATTTTGCTTTAATAATGTCCGTAATATACAATCAGATAATAGGGATTCTATAAGAACGTAATGTAAGAGTTACATCGATTTCAAACGGCAAATGACTGGCTAGTCAATAAAGTGCATACAAAAAAGAGTTACAGCAATCTAGGCTGTTCCTTCCCTTTAATACCAACACTAACAGATTCATACCTACGAATATCATAAGTTATACGCCAGTGCGTAAAGGCCTAACCCTCTGAACAAAACTTTAGTAATAAATTTCAACATGATCGAAAGGACAAGAGATCAACTAATACTTTAATCTCAGATCAACGAAATTAGTCGTAATAAATAGATATTATAAGACAATTTCCGCAACTTAGAAATAATATTGAAACGCCCCGAAAAAACCTAATATAAATCAAAGATAACTTCTTACAATGCATAAAGAGGTGGCTATGTATACATATATATATATCTGAACGCAAACCCTTCACACTTACGTAAAAATTACAAAAAATAAAATGAATCCTCAACATAACTACTTACATCCTAATATGTTCCTTAGAACTATTGGCATCAAAGAGTACAAAGTATCACTGAGCACTTGCTTATATTCTGCTTGAAACAGCGGGGGAAATGTGGATGAATTGCATGACGTAAGGTGATATCATTCACAGCCAATGAGAGCTTAGATTACCTCATAGGCGCCCACGTACAACGCTGAGAGGTACAAGACGAAGATGGGGGTTGGGCACACTTAGCACTACAGCTCCAATAACCTCCACAAGGCCGCGCTTGCGCATCAACCACTACATCGGTTTGGTCCTGTGGTAACAACTGCACGTTCCCGAAAGGCTCCAGATATAGTTTATCGCTAGTGGTTATCACAGTTGTCGGCTGGCATGATTTCTTGCTCCGTATGTAGCGCCAGTTTAGCCGTTAAATGGGGTAAGTGCTCCACAATTAACGCCTCTCGGTTCAGCTTGTAAATTTGTGATTTAGTGCCACGTATATCGGTTGAGTCGCATCCCTGTTTATGATGGACAGAATTGTTCTGCATTGTCTGACAGAAAGTTCTGTAGTTGAATATACAACACATTATTTGAAACGATCGACCAAGCCACTGTGGCCGTTAAATGTTTTTGTTGGTCTATGTCTAACGAACATCAGGAAAATTGAATCAGTCTCAAGAACATTAACCCGTCTAGCAAGTGACAGACTAAGATAGGTAGACATACACGATTAAACATACGCGTGAATAAAATCTGATAGACTTTACGGGTCAATGTAAATTCAATCAAGCATAATATGGTAATATTTATAACACCTCAAACAGAAACTCTTCTCACACATATACTTCGTATTTTTTCCGTTCGCTTTATGTTAAAAACCAAGTCACCCAACACTCAATCACATCTAATAAAATGATACCACACTCGGCGAGGCCTGTAACCAAATGCTTGGCGCATGCTCAATCACTATGATTTTGACGCGATAAATTATTATTATTATTATTATTATTATTATTATTAGCACACCGTCTTACTACCCGTTCGAGTTATACGCACTTACGCTAATGTGTAATGGTAGGGTGATTGTGAGATGAAATGAAGGACCTACAGTTTAACGTGGAATCCGAACCACGGTGGAGGCCTGGCATTCCCCACATTCACAAGATGTCTTGTCAGAGGTGAAGGAAGGGTTTGGAAATCAGATAAATCTGTGCCGGGACCGAGGATTGAACCCCGGCCGCCAGCACAGAAATCTGACACCTTACCCCTAGACCACCAGGTCACCCTTGACGCGATAAAGTTTCGTTGTAGCTTTCTGCATGGCATACGCGTCAACTAGGAGTCGGCGCGTAATTTAACTAATAATGATTCAGCTATGGCTTCATTCAAATTATCTTAGCTTTGGTATAGAGAAATTAAAATATAAAATACTTTTTTGATTTTACATAACTTATACAGGCCACACTGGGATCTGTATGGCACATGTCAGAAGGGGAGGGGCAAAATCTTGCTTTCACCACCCTCCCCCTCTTACTTCTATAAAGGGGGAAAATTCCCACTGTGCCCCCTCCCCTCCAGTTTCCGCCGCCAATATCTATATCCTTCACAAATTACCAAATACTTGTTTGTTATGTTAAACATATAAGGAATAGGACGCAAGTATTACAATTTTAATTCTATATATTTTAATAAACGTTTATATTAATATACAATTTATTTAAATAATACATGTACCATTTTGAATCAAATCCACACACTGACAATATATTTATAGCCAGATGTAAGTGCCTGGCGTTTTGCGGGTGAAACTAGTGAGTGGTCTTGTAAAAATTGTCTGAAATAAAGTTTGAAGTTTCTCCTTTGGGATAAATTCCGATAGAAAACCAATTTCTACTAGATTTAACAGCATATACTAATAGCTAGAAATATTGTAGATATTTTTTAAATCAGAAATTGGATTCACGCGATTTAAGTCTTTCGGTTCGTATTATGTGAAAAAGTAAAAAAACATCTAAATATACTTATATATATCACCCTTACCTTTTCCTTGGTACGTATGTAAAGTTCCATCTATCTAGATTTGTTTTCCCTCACTGATTGTCACTTAATTAAAGGCGGCAGGCTTGCAGTAGTTTAAAAAAATACACGACCTAAAATAATTCTACTAGTATACCTAAGAATGTATACCAAATTTAAGATTTGTATGGACCTTTGTTTAAGAGATATCCTTCCGATGATTATGAGTCAGGCTCGAAATTGGCGAAATAAACACATACTAGATTTATCCAAATAATGTAGGCGCATTCTAAGTTTCCGATTCAATGTTATTTGTTTTTTAGCTACCCAAATTAGTGGTCACGATATCAAATGCGTAAGGCTATGGATAGAATTTATTTTTAAAAGATGGCTAAAGTGGATACCTCAAAAGATATTTATTTCATTAATTCAGAATAATTAAAATGAAACTATAATGCCTTCTGTTAACACCCCCCGTCTACGTATCTGAGCCTATGTAAAATATCTATTACATGGAACTTGAGTCCTTTTTTTATATAGAAAGGGACTTATCTGATATCTAAAAAAGTTGATAGTTTTAATTTCACTTAATCATATGTCAAGTCACGTAATCTGCAGCGATCACTATCGTTAGATAAAAAAGATAGTTTTCTGTCATAGCCACGAAGCAATGTTTGAATATTTGTTTAGATTTACATAACTCGAGTGGACACATGCGCTAAAATTGCTGGCTTAGCATGTCTGAGGTAACGTAATAGAGAGGTTACAGGAGAGTGGTGACAATTCATAACAATAATTGTAGTAGTTGGCCAGAAAAGAGGCCATTGCGGGGTGTAAAATACCTCAACTTTTTGTCATCGTGGCTGCCACAATTCCATCTAAATCGCAGGCGGTCACGCTGTGTCCAGCGCCGTTCCGTATCAGACGACATTTTCAGGTCATCAGTAGCACTGTACTTAGAGGACAACCGTTGAGCCCAGGATCCCGAGAAAGAGTTCTGTAGAGGGCACGCGTGGTAACAGTCAACTTCATCGGGCTAAGTATTCCCAAGTTAGGCCAGTTTATTCACGAGCGTGGGCATTCAGTCTCTTAATTTCTGTATTTATCGTCTTAAGTCTGAGCTTACACATGCCGTTGTTCGACGGCCGTTGCTGCAGTAGGGCCAACGGCCGTTGATTTTTCTTCTTGTTCCCACATACTGCGATACCGCAGTGTGTTAGGGTGGGAGAGACCTCCCCCTGACCTAGTCTCGTCTTGACAACCAGTAGTCTGTATATTCCTGTGCTTTCGTTTGAACTTCAGTTATGAACGCGTATAGAAAACAATTAGTAGTAGTGTGCATGGCCTAGGCATCAGGTTTACTAGATGAACTACGACCAGTAAAACGATCCTGGGTGCATCCGTACAACAAAGAGAGAGAAGCCTCAAATAGATTTTGAAAGTTTTATGAAGAAATACGGAAGCAAGAAGATATTTTTTTTTATTACTAATGTCTGTTAAATCATTTGATGACTTATTGGATATCGTGCGACCTCACATTACTAATCAAGATTCATATTGAAGAAACCCATCAAGTACTGAAGAAAGGTATCCATCACATTAAGGTAGGTTAAAAAAACATAATATGTAAATTGTAAAAATTGTATTGATTTAATTAAATAACAATAATTTTATCTTAATTATAGCCATTGGAATCAAAAGGGGGGACAACACAAATGAGGTCGTACTAGCCTAAGAGTGGGAAGGAGAGGTGTATGAGGGTTAGGATTGGTAGTGGGAAGAAGAGGTGTATGAGGGTTAGGATTGGTAGTGGGAAGAAGAGGTATATGAGGGTTAGGATTGGTAGTGGGAAGAAGAGGTGTTTGAGTGTGAGGATTGGTAGTGGGAAGAAGAGGTGTATGAGTGGGAGGATTGGTAGTGGGAAGAAGAGGTATATGAGGGTTAGGATTGGTAGTGGGAAGAAGAGGTGTATGAGTGTGAGGATTGGTAGTGGGAAGAAGAGGTGTATGAGGGTTAGGATTGGTAGTGGGATGAAGAGGCGTATGAGTGGGAGGATTGGTAGTGGGATGAAGAGGCGTATGAGGGTTAGGATTGGTGGTGGGAAGAAGAGGTGTATGAGGGTTAGGATTGGTAGTGGGAAGAAGAGGTGTATGAGTGTGAGGATTGGTAGTGGGATGAAGAGGCGTATGAGGGTTATGATTGGTAGTGGGATGAAGAGGTGTATGAGGGTAAGGATTGGTAGTGGGAAGAAGAGGTGTATGAGGGTTAGGATTGGTAGTGGGATGAAGGATTTGTTGGTGGTTAGAAGACATATTGAGAGGTTGAAGTCAAATAATCAAGATTTTGATATTGATGGGGTTGATTGGAAAATAGTTGTGGGGACGGAGGTACAGGTGAAGCATGAGACTATCCTTGAAAGGGAGAGGGTTGAGAAAGATAATGTAGTGACCATAATGGTCAGTGTACTGTGGGGGTTACCCTTTTACGGATATCATGAAATTTAAAGTTGGTTGCTGGAACTGGAGATTTTATATTGCTGTTAAAGATGTATCAAAAGGAAGCAGAGATAATATATATAATTTATCAGGATCGTCACATTCTTTGGATGTCTCCAGTTTTTTTAGTAATTCGGATTGAAATTTTGTAAATGGGGACGGCTTTTTTATGGATCGAGGAGTTTTGAAGGTTGCAGGGGATTCAGGATGAAGGTAGGCGGTAGTGTTTGGAGGAAACTCGGCTGGAGACACAGAGGGGGGTTTCTGATGTAGTGTTTTCGTCAGGTTCTTTTATGTTACTACTTGTGCTGAAAAAAGAGAAATGTATACACTGTAGAAATATATATGTAGGTTAGCTGTGTACGGAGATTACCTTCTCATCTCCACTTCTTTTTTCTAATGAATTCTTAATCAATTCCAGAGCAGGGTGTTTGAGAGTCCCTCCACGAAAGCTGATTTAATCCCCTTTTCGATAAAGGTCACTTAATTCTATGGTCTAGTTCCTCCACTTGGTGGGTTGAGGGAGGGAGGGTAGGGATCTAATTACTTCACTTTGGCGGTGGAGAGGTGGAAATAAGGGGAGTTGAGTTCCTTCACGACACCTGAAGGAATGGATTATAAGTATAGTTGGTTAATTTCTACATATACGTATGGTTCCTAACCAACCTAACTTAACCTAACCTTTCATGCGTTAACGAATTTCTTTCTTATTTAATTTTGTAATTTACTGTGCGAAGATCCCCTCCTTGAGGTGTCGTGAAGGAACTTGACCATCATTATCGGAATAGTTATCTCCGTGGAGGAACTCGACATTCCCGTCGGCAAACACGTATTTCTTTAGTTTTCCTCCTGGTGCGCCGCTTCTCCCTCTATTGAATAAACGGACGATTGCCTCGTATTCTTCTCCATTTGTTCTTGATTTCAGCAACTACAGCAAAAGAAACAAACATTAATATATTCTAGGTACTTGATAATTACTTTTCTATCTTTTTGTTTCCAAGTAAACTTATTTCATTTTCAAATCTTAATAATTCTAAGATTATTAAACGTACGTTACTTTACATATTTTTACTTTTTTACATATTTTTTTAAATACTATTAAAATAATTAATTTGTATTTATGTATATATTTTAGATTTTCTATCACATAAAAATCCTTTCCCTTGTGATAACTAACAATACCAGCCCCATGGCTTCTTTGGTGCCGACTGACAACTCACAACTGACAGCTAATAGCTTTGAAAAGTTACCAGACCAAATTATGTTTACCTACGCCGAACCATTTGATCTGCAAAAACATGTATTTAGTAGCTGTCAGTCAGCACCAAAGAAGCCATGGGGCTACTGTAGATGAAATATAAAAGACAAAAATTCTAATATTTTCCTTAGGTAAAATTAGATAATTTTAAATATTTTTTGCCTTATTAATTTTTTGGCTAATGTGAAAAAAGGACTTAAATAAATAGTTTTTCCAAAATTAAAAATCTTGAATTTTAATGGGTAACATAAAGGGTGTATTTATGGCAGCTCTGAAGTGACATTATTGGCATAGCATTTTCATTGGGGCAGGTACCTGGGAACTGGAAATACCTACGCCTCTCTGCATCTCGAATACTTTGTTGGAAAAACGACTATTTCAAAATTTGTTGTTTAAACCTGCCAAGTAATCTGGGATTGTTTAAAACATCTAGAAATGCCTGGACCAGCGGAAGAACAGTGGATAGACATAGCTGAAAACTTCTACATAAAGACTGATTTTACGAACTGTGTAGGCGCAATTGACGGGAAGCACATATGAGGTATTAAATCTTCAGGGTTTAAGTTTTTTAGTAAAAAATACTTCTCAGTCGTGCTGATGGCAGTTGCTGACGCTCACCCACGTTTTATTCAATAGACGATATGATCAAGAATGGGATTATAAATTTTTTCAAGATACCGTTCTTGGTATAAAGTTGTTTTCGGAACAGTTGAATCTTCCACCCCAAGATGTTTGCCGATTAGCGATTCTGACCCACAGTCTTTTGTCATGGTTGGTGATGAAACTTTCAGGCTTCACACAAATATTCTTCGTCCCTACACACAACGTAATCTTGATTTACGCTGGAGGGTTTTTAATTACAGATTACCTCGGTGTAAGAGGTACGTGGAATATACATTCGGTATACTCGCTAATAAATGGCGAATTTTGCATACCCAATACTATTACACCCAGACAATGTTGACAAAGTTATTAAAGCATAATGCATAATCGTGCGAAAACGGGACGGTCTTAATTTTGAGGACAGCGAATCACATCGGTTCGTGGATGTAGTTAACTTCGGACATAATGCCCTTCAACAAGGGGTGGAAATTAGAGAATTTTATGCCGATTATTTAATGAGGGCAGGAGCGGTCTCTTTTCAAAGACCCTATTTGTTATAGAAAACTATTTGAATTCTACAAATTCTAATCATGTTCATAAGTTTTTATATATACTTACATTTAGTTCATTAACATATCCATGCAAACTGTTGTTTTGTGCGTTAAACAAATCTATAAAATTGTTCTGTTTCTGTTGGTAAATAATTAAAAACAAGCTTACGAAGTCAAAAACCCAATTATGTAATTACTAATATTACTATATAAAATATGTTTTATTCCAAAAACACTTTTTTAATAGAACTTATAAAAAGTTAATTCTGATATTTTCTGTGATTTTTATTACATGTAACTCTTTAATTTTTCAGTTAATTTGAATATATATATATATAATTATAACCCAATAAAAGTACGGTTCTATACAGTTTTTAATAGAAAACTAAATATACATTTCCAAGTCAAGTTTAAAATTAATACAATGTTTTATTTATCTTACCTCATTTTTATTTAAAAATATAAATAAAATGTTTTAGCTATGAAAATTCCTGGGCAACGCCTGGTAGGTACATCAGCTAGTTACTAATATTACTAAATAGTAATAATATATGATAATAAATAAAAACATTTATTGCTTAAGTTGGTTGTTTTTTTCCAATGCAAACAATTCTTTCCATTTTTCCACAAGTCCTCCTGTTACTTCCAACCAGCACTTTTCTTTTTCCGTGCGGTCTCTAAAGAGGTTGTGGGTTTTTTTTACCCAAAGCGGAGGTTTATCTTGCACTAATGCTATTAGTTCATCACAATCCATGGAGAAAAATAAATTGTTAAAAACTTGTTAAAAAGAAAAATATATAGGAGGTGAGTAACCGACGGCCGTCAAGAGAGTTAGGGTGGACCAGCTCCGTCCCGGTACCGTTAAAGGGAAGGCCAAACATAAATAATCATGGCTTCTTTGGTGCTGACTGACAACACACAGCTGAATTCTGACAGTCAACATTTAGATGTATACCTAAATTTTGACTGTCATAAGTGACAGCTGCTAAACACATGTTTTTGCAGATCATATGGTTCGGCGTAGGGATTCATAATTTGGTCTGGTAACTTTTCAAAGCCGTCAGCTGTCAGTCAGCACCAAAGAAGCCGTGGGGATACTGTAGCTGGGCCCACATAGCCTTCTCGACAGCCGTCGGTGACCCACCTATACATTTTTCTTTTTAACAAATCTTCTAACCAATATGTTTTGCCTTGGATTGTGATTAACTAATAGCATTAGTGCACGATAAACTTCCACTTTGGGACAAAAGCCACAACCTTTTTAAGAACCGCACAGAAAAAGAAAAGTATTGGTTGAAAGTAGCAGGAGTACTTGTGGAAAAATGGGAAGAATTGTCTGTATTGAGGAGGCTTCTCTCTCTTTGTTGTACGGATGCACCCAGAATCATTTTACTGGCCGTGGTTCATCTAGTAAACCTGATGCCTAAGTCATGCACACTGCTACTAATTGTTTTCTATACGCGTTCATAACTGAAGTTCAAACAAAAGCACAGGAATATACAGATTACTGGTTGTCAAGACGAGACTAGGTCAGGGGGAGGTCTCTCCCACCCTAACACACTGCGGTATCGCAGTATGTGGGAACAAGAAGAATTGACAGCTGCTAAACACATGTTTTTGCAGATCATATGGTTCGGCGTAGGGATTCATAATTTGGTCTGGTAACTTTTCAAAGCCGTCAGCTGTCAGTCAGCACCAAAGAAGCCGTGGGGATACTGTAGCTGGGCCCACATAGCCTTCTCGACAGCCGTCGGTGACCCACCTATACATTTTTCTTTTTAACAAATCTTCTAACCAATATGTTTTGCCTTGGATTGTGATTAACTAATAGCATTAGTGCACGATAAACTTCCACTTTGGGACAAAAGCCACAACCTTTTTAAGAACCGCACAGAAAAAGAAAAGTATTGGTTGAAAGTAGCAGGAGTACTTGTGGAAAAATGGGAAGAATTGTCTGTATTGAGGAGGCTTCTCTCTCTTTGTTGTACGGATGCACCCAGAATCATTTTACTGGCCGTGGTTCATCTAGTAAACCTGATGCCTAAGTCATGCACACTGCTACTAATTGTTTTCTATACGCGTTCATAACTGAAGTTCAAACAAAAGCACAGGAATATACAGATTACTGGTTGTCAAGACGAGACTAGGTCAGGGGGAGGTCTCTCCCACCCTAACACACTGCGGTATCGCAGTATGTGGGAACAAGAAGAAAAATCAACGGCCGTTGGCCCTACCGCAGCAACGGCCGTCGAACAGCGGCCTAACATCACATTTTGTATTATTGTTTAGTAACTACTATTAAACCAAATTTCGTAAACCTACATATTATTTCAAATCCACCCAATTACATCACCTACAACCTAACCCCTCCCGCAAGCTATCCTGACAGATTAAGCCAACGGGGGAGTAGATCGCTACATATTTATAAAATAGTAAAATGATATCAATGTAATCAATGTTGGCCACAACAAAATATATTTGTATTTTATAAAATTATATTCTTATGAAAATTAGTCTGTATCAATATTTGGTTTAGAACGCGTCACTGCTTTACCGTCTGCTATAATTGTCCAGCTTAGCTGTGACACTCGTTACAAATTAACTTCTCTTTACTGAGACTCACAGGTATGGTAGTAATGACTGTGACGGGTTTGAAGAGGCACTTTGATCAGGGTAAATTTACTCTTTAAGCTCACTGTGGTAAAATATGTACGTCACTTCAATCATATGAGTTAAAATTACACGCACGAGTGTGCGTGCGTTAAAACACACACTCGCGCATACAAACACAGGAATTTTTAGTGTCGGTTCTTGGGTATACCCAAATTTACTTTCGTATGGACATAAATGACCGTCAGAGAAAGTTACTAGACCTACTTTCACATATTCACACGTCAATTCATGTGATCCACAGCCGTCATTTTTGATCGATATAGATAATAACACTATTAATATAGCAAAATGTTGTCAATGTTGACCGTAAGAAATATGTCTGTATTTTATAAATATGCTTCAAATGACCATTTGTAAGAGATCAAGGTAAACCTCCTCACCATTGGTTCTTAACTTAACAGTCCAAACCGATATCGTATCTTGTAAAGTGGGTTTTTATTTCCTTGGTTTTTTGTTGGATGAGTCTAAAAAAGTCTTAATTTTTAGGACTATAGATGATATTAAAATAGCTTCTAGTTTTAAAATACAAATTATTTTCATCCATTACGTCTAATGGCAAGCTGTACGATGTATTTTGTAACTAGCCATATTACAAAAAGATTTCTTTAAGAAAAAACTTAGACCAAATAAATTTTGTTTGGTTTGTGCGATTAAGGAGATTTTGAAACCAAGAACCGAAATAATATTACCAGAACTGGTAAACTTTGGTGACCGGTCTTTAATTTATTTATAATCTTTCTTAATAACTCCGAATCACCTGCACTCTCGACTGTTTTTGCATCTCGTGAATTTAGGCTAAAAAAATGTCAACCAGATCGGGATTCGAACAAACCAAGTTTTGTCAACGGTGGTTTAAATATGCTTTAAAGTATCTCTTACTGGGTTTGCTTGCAGAACATTCCCTTCAATTGAAATTATAGAACACCTAATTCGACTCCTCAAGTCTTTATGTGATCAAACAATAAATAATAGTCGCTACGATGGCTGTACTAACAAATAGTCTCCAAACGCTAATTTGTAAAATGACCGTACAAATCCGTTAAGTTGTTGACACGGGTCATTCAGGATCTATGTGTAAATTGTGGTTAGACTGTTCATTAGTATTATAAGTGCTATATTTACCATCGTCAATGCATTTACATTACATGTTGCCAACTTTACAAAGTTTGTCTCTAGAAACAAAACGAGGTAGTTAGATATATCCTTTGGAGAGCCCGCGCACAAATAGTGGTAATGACGTAAGTACCGCTCCGTTAACTACTACAAAATACTGATTTTCCTCATCAGGCAACCGGGTTCAAACGCGCATACACACACACACACACACAACAACCAGGATAACAAAGCCCAAGTCTCATCCTGGCATGCGCAACTCCCTTCGGGAGCAAAGCTAGGAGGTAATCCTTAGGGAGGATTTCCCGCCTAAATTCCCCATCTGTACAGAGAGAGAGAGAGAGAGAGAGAGTGGCAATTGTCGTTATTTCTTCTTCCTCCTTCTCCCCCGTTCTTACACCACTGCCGCCTTTAATCGCCTTGATTAACTTACCTCAGAGTAAACGGCGCTAATTTGAATGAAATGCCGGAATAAAACAGGCAAAAGGGAGGTTTTAGTGGCGGTAAGAAGAGCGAGGGGTTGGGGGAGATGGGGGAAGGGTGGGTTTAGAAGTCTGTGGGCCTGATGGAGCGATAACACAGCCCGCTATATATACTCCCAGTAGTTGATGTAAATTACGAGGGTGGGCGTAGGAGAAACTACCAAAGCAGCTACAACAACCCATCTCCCCTCCCCCCCTACGGTAATTATCCACCCCATTAGCATAACCAATTTATATTAGGTAAGATTTTGTGGAAATGAGATACTGGCGTACAAAATGCGGCAGATTCCCCCTCTCCTCCTCACAAGGTTAATGATAGTCTCGCGCGCCACACTTTATTAAACCAAACACGTATTAAAATGCATTTAACAGGGATCTAGTGCGCTACGGTGATAACTGAGTGATTTATAACAAAAGTGTAATTAGTTGAAGCCACTCCTTTTGTGATGATGCGGGCTACCCCCAATGAGAGAAAATTAGAGCTCCCGAGAAAGCTCTTATTACATACTTAAAGGAACGTATGGCAGCACTTGTTGTAACTGTTATTATTGGAGTTATTTTGGTGATCACGAGGGTCATCATTGACTATATCTGTATTTGCAGTGATACACTAAGGAAAATAGGGAGATTAGCACCCTTTTATATAATACTAAGACTACCCACGCTGGTGGACACGTGAAGGAAGGTGGCATCAGTCACGTATCTTCTTTTTTTCTTACGATGACTGGCAGATCGAGGTTTGAATCACGGTAGGATGTATTGAGGGGTTTTATTCTAAATAGTTTTCCACTCTCCAACCATACAAATATCGGTACATTTCTTGTGAATTTTACTTTTCTAAAACCTACCCCATTAGTTAAAATATGCAGACAGACCAGATGAGTAATAAGTTCCAAAGAATGAAAAAAAATCTAGTTTAATTGTATATTTTACAACCCATCTAGGTGGCGAAGTTGGCTAACGTGCTAGTTTCGTGTTGAGCTAGACTGCCGAGAACTAGGAGATGGCGGTTTGAATCTTGTTCGGGTGAACTGAGGCTGGTTTTACTAAACGGTTTTCCACTCTCCCTCCATGAAAATGTGGGTTCACTTCCTCTAAATTCAATTTTCCCAATTCCTAGCCCATTATCGTAACTAGTGTTTAAGAGTATAACCCGAACGGGTAGTAAGGCGTGGTGCTAAATGAATAAAATATGTTTTACGTTAAAGGTATAAGGATGAAGTTGGTAAAATTTAGAAGAAATATACCTGCATTTTCGTGGCGGTAGAGAGGAAAACTATATAGGAAAAACTACCCTCAGTACACTTGGTCAGGATTCAATCCATGACCTTCCTGTCACCAACAAGATGATTTAGACGTTTAGTTTGTGTTTCCACCGATGCGTATGGTTTAATCTAAGAACAAAATGCATTCAAAACCTTTCGAAATTGATCTGCTCACCAAATAAAGGATCCTTATCATTGTAACCAATATGTGTTAATCAAGTGGCCAATGCTTTGTGTCACAAGACTGAAAAGGCCAAGGGTGTCCCACCGAAATCTCAACCTTCAAAGTCTTGAACGGGAGTGTACGCTGCCATCGTCTACATCCAGTGGAGAAGATTCCCTAGATTAAGTTTCAATCCAATTTGCGCAAAGTTGCACTGGGGGAGTGGGGGGTCGAGTATGTGTGTGTTTGCCGGCAAACGGTAACGTTCCAGAGTGAGGAGCCGGAGAGATATTGCCGGAATTAAGGAGGGGGGGACTCCCTTACCCCTCCTTCTTACATACTCAAGGCAAAAGGACTCTTCATAGGGGTGGCATCATTACACAGGTGGTTTGTAGATAGTCGAATCAGGTATTTAATTAATCCGTTTTATATAATATGATAAACAACTTGATCTGATGGGGTAGCAATGAGGAGGTTAATTTAAAATAAGTTATGGCTGTCACAAGAACTTTAAGACACTGCACCTCAGATGATAGCAGCCTCCTTCTAAGATACTTTGGTTAGAATCCTGTAGGGGTAAATTTTATTATTCCCTTAGTGCGAAAGCGACTGGTGTATTGTAGACTTGCCAAAGGTAGAACTTTTTAGAAGAAGTAAATAAATAAATGGTACATAGTCAACATTGACAAAAGGTATATTATATCGTTGAATGTGTGTGTATATATATATATATATATATATATATATATATATATATATATACATTCAACGATTATATCTTACAGATGTTAAAACTGACAAAAACCACCAAGAGTATTAGCTATATGACTCATGGCTTGGCGTTTGAAAACATCAAAGTGGATTTAGAAACCTCTTAACTATTAGATGTATTTCTTCCTTTGGTGGTTCAATCATACGAGTTATTCAGAGTTCATTATCTATGTTTTTCGTATACTCCATGCCTAGCTACCCATTTCTGGTTCTTCTCATATTTACACTAATTGGGTTGAGACCGTGAAGCTATTATATGTACTGAATTGACCTGGTGGTCTAGGGGTAAGGTGTCGGACTTCTGTGATGGGGGCCCAGGGTTCAATCCTCGGTCCTCGGCACAGATTTATCTGATTGCCAAACCCTTCCTTCACCTCTGACAAGACGTGTATTAATCACAACTTGTGAATGTGTGGAATTCCAGACATCCACCGTGGTTCGGATCCCACGTTAAACTGTAGGTTCTCAATTTCATCTCACAATCACCCTACCATTACACATTAGCGTAAGTGCATATAACCCGAATGGGTAGTAAGACGCAGTGCTAAGAATAATATGTATACGTAGAGGACATCCCTATACTGTAGCGTTTCGAGAAAGTAAAGCCAGCCACGCCCCCTCGCGGAGAGAAGACTCGAGCAACTGTACGTCATAGTGTGGCGACCAACCGCAGGTTTAACATGGGAAGTATTAGGGAAAAAAGGGACGGGCACTCACTTGAATTATAATACAACCCGAGTGAGAGATTTTAGATGCATTATGTAAGTAGGGTGTGAATGCTGAATACATTTGCGTTATTTTAATGTAAGAAACATAAAATATTACTTTGTATTAAGGGTAATAACAAGCGTCTGAAAATGCAATCTAGCCAAAAATCTAGATTGTTGTTACTAATATTAATAAATTAGCTTATTAAAATAACAGTATTTTCAAGCTTAAATATATATATAATCATTTTGTGAGTATTGTAGTTTTTTTTAAACTCATATTAGCTTTGTTGTAATTTACCTAACTTTAGTAACTGTTATGCACAGAATAATTCCGTTTGGAAGGGGGAAGATTAAAATACCTAGCATTTTCTTTCTCGGTTAAGTACATTAAACGTATAACATATTAAGTTATATAACGTATATTATTATCATGACTGTTTGCTAGAAAATGCAAGCAGCCACGCCCCCCTCCTCCCCCCCGGATGATTGATACTCCCTCCCCCCAACATCCCCCGAGTGAAGGTCGGCTTCATTTGGCGTCAAGATAGTCCCACCATACATAAAATAGCTCCATGGTTGAGACCAGAATGGTAGAATTTATAAGAAATGTACCCATATTTGCGTGAAGGTAAAGCGAGAAACCATTTAAGAAAAAACAACTTTATATATTCGGTCAGGATTCGAACCTTGAGCTCCTCTTAAATTTCGAATCATACAAGACAAAAGTGATGCATTTAAGGTGGGTATATAGGGGAAGTGAAAAAGATCGGTGTTCTTTGATGTTTTTATGTCAACACTTTTTTTGGTCAAAATAAATAAAATAATTATCACAGTCAAATTTTCTTTACATACTGATATCAAAAGTTCTTAAATATCTGTCAAAGGTGTCCTGGAATTTACTGACAACTTTTCTCTTGATTTAAAAGGTTTGTCATCTAATACCGATTAGCTCATGACAGATAGTCCAAAAATGTTGATATCATCATGTGAAGAAAATCAAACTCTATGTTTGTACTGAAGCAATATTCTATTTATTTTGGCTAAAAAAAGATTTTGCTACGAAAACTGCAAAAATACTGCCCTCTTCTGGCGTCCCCTAAACTCCCACCTTAATACCGATGCGATTCCTTAAGATGATACACGCTTGAGCAAAAACGTATTTAATAAATGATACGACACAATCGGACACACTTTCTAATATAAAAACCAAGTATACAGCGTGTTTTTCCAGGTCAAACACTTACTAGATATTATTTTTAAACAAAATTGTTAAAACCATTTTCGAAAAGTTTATAATTTAAAAAAAATAACTTATCAGTAAACTACCCTTAATTTGAGGGCCGAGAAAAAATTAAAAAATAAACAAAATCCACCAAACCGTTTTGGATCCGTGGCCAGGGACATACATAAATACATACACACACACACAGAAAGGCAGAATTTACTTTTTTGGGGTTTGGGTTCACATAAGGCCATGGCTCCATGGGCAGGAATTTACTATTTCAAAGAGCAGGTTTTTACTGCAAGAAAATAAACCCAACAGTAAATGTTGCGATGCCAGGCCTCCACCGTGGTTTGGATTCCACATTAAACTGTAGGTCCTCCATTTCATCTCACAATCACCCTACCATTACACATTAGCGTAAATGCGTATAACCCGAATGGGTAGTAAGACGCGGTGCTAATAATAATAATAATAATAATAGTAAATGATGCGAGGTGGCTGCGCTGTAATTTCCTGCGCGAGTCCAAGACGGCAGTTTCAAGGTCTTACTGCCTGAGAATATAGCTACTTCCATTTTACTAGCAGTTTCAAGGTCTTACTGCCTGAGAATATAGCTAGTTCCATTTTACTAGCAGTTTCAAGGTCTTACTGCCTGAGAATATAGCTAGTTCCATTTTACTAGCAGTTTCAAGGTCTTACTGCCTGAGAATATAGCTAGTTCCATTTTACTAGCAGTTTCAAGGTCTTACTGCCTGAGAATATAGCTAGTTCCATTTTACTAGCAGTTTCAAGGTCTTACTGCCTGAGAATATAGCTAGTTCCATTTTACTAGCAGTTTCAAGGTCTTACTGCCTGAGAATATAGCTAGTTCCATTTTACTAGCAGTTTCAAGGTCTTACTGCCTGAGAATATAGCTAGTTCCATTTTACTAGCAGTTTCAAGGTCTTACTGCCTGAGAATATAGCTAGTTCCATTTTACTAGCAGTTTCAAGGTCTTACTGCCTGAGAATATAGCTAGTTCCATTTTACTAGCAGTTTCAAGGTCTTACTGCCTGAGAATATAGCTAGTTCCATTTTACTAGCAGTTTCAAGGTCTTACTGCCTGAGAATATAGCTAGTTCCATTTTACTAGCAGTTTCAAGGTCTTACTGCCTGAGAATATAGCTAGTTCCATTTTACTAGCAGTTTCAAGGTCTTACTGCCTGAGAATATAGCTAGTTCCATTTTACTAGCAGTTTCAAGGTCTTACTGCCTGAGAATATAGCTAGTTCCATTTTACGAGCAGTTTCAAGGTCTTACTGCCTGAGAATATAGCTAGTTCCATTTTACTAGCAGTTTCAAGGTCTTACTGCCTGAGAATATAGCTAGTTCCATTTTACTAGCAGTTTCAAGGTCTTACTGTCTGAGAATATAGCTAGTTACATTCTACGAGCAGCCACCCGATGCTCTTCTCTGGCTCCACACGCGTTACATTACTGCCCGCGGCTGTCCGCATCAATTATGTAGCTACTTTGCTTGTTTAAGTTTAATTTTGAATGTCTCCATATTTTTGTAAAGTGTTTATTTGCTCATTTATATAGTTTAAGTTTAGTTTATGTGTATTAACACTTAGGCTAGGTAGATAGATACAATATATATTTTTAGTGTTAACCTTAATTAACCTAAGTGTGTAATGGAATTTGACAGCGAACTAATTTCTACAGCTGAAAAAATAATACTAAAATAAACCCATATATATTATGAGAAGCACGCCTTCTTTTGCAATTATGTCCTGCTAACGACCTGCGCAAGGAAAAGCTGCACGTGAAGCCATCCCACGGCTGGGTAGCAGTTATTTTCCCGCTTGTCCAAAAGCAGGAATTTTACTGCTCATGTAGCCAGCCAGCTAAAAGTAAAAGCTAAACTATCTGTAAAAAAAACCGCTCTTTTAAGCAGTAATTTCACTCTTGTGGAGCCTTAACCTAAAACTTAAGGATTCATCAAAATCACGTGATAGATTTTTTTCTCGATTATAATATGTACAGTACTTTCTCTCGATACGAGAAAGCAAAGAAAATGAAGAAATTAACCAGTTTGGTCTGACATTTTTTTAAATTGGTAGCTAGCCACTAATTAGGTAAAAACACTTTAGGATTATTGGAGCCTCATCCTCCAAAAATTAGAGCCAGTCATAATACCCGTGCTGGTTGCTTCATTTAGAGAAATATAGGAAACTTTGATATTGAACAGCCTGTTTTCGTGGTCAGGTGGATAGGAAGGCTGACTTAATAGTCTAGACCCTAAAGAAAATTCCAAATTGGACACTTGGAATTCCCTAAAATAGTCAAGTATTAGAGTATTGGTCCCTGATGGTCATTAAAGCCTTATACTAGCGCTTGCTTTGCTCGTTGGGGGCTCCGCCCTAAACCCCTCCAGTGAGTTTTCTTTGCAAGTGGATGTAAACTAATGTAATCCCAGGGCTGTTTTTGTAGAGGTATTACCTTTTAGCCACAAGATACCTTCAAAGAAAGGTCCGCACCGACTTTAAAGTTGCTCAAATATTTTGAATATTTTCAGGGGTTAGAAATTAAAATTTTATATATTCTGGGATTTTACCGTCAGTTATAGGCTAGAAGATATAAGTTTGCCAAATTTCAAATTTCTAGCTCATCTGCAAGTGGGTAAACATTAATGTCAGTGAGTGAGTCAACCATGTGGCTTTATAGCAGTATAATTCCTGATTATAGGCTTATGTATTTATTGTTAAAGATCATGTATTAGGTTGAGTTGATGTTTAAATTATGTGATGGTACCCACACAGGTGCTCACGGGATTTATACATCTGGATTTAAATAGATTGAATTGTCATCCACTGGAAAGTTACGGTTCGAACCTCTTCCGGGTGTAATTATTGCTTCTCCACCTACCCCTCCCTACAGTGTGGGTGCACTTCCTATAAATTACGTTATTCATTTCTACCCCTCACATTGATCCGCTCTTCACTTTTATGTTAAATGTGCCAATAAAAAAATAAATGGTACGGTGCACCGCACATACTTTATCTCGCTTTTATCTTAAAATTGACATTTACTAAAAACTTTTTAAGATCTGTGAAATGAAATTATAGGCATATACATGGTTGTTGAAACATTCCACCAGAGATCATAAATGTAATAATATACACTGTTACTTACTTTATGGAATTAGAAACTAGGAACACTGATAAAGAAAAATTGAGAAAAGAGAAACATCTTTGTTCACCAAAGAGCATAAGAATCAAATTCATTTTCAAAGACCTGAATTAAAAGGTATAGTTTATATTTCTTATAGCTCAGTGATTATTGGTATTATAAAAATATATATTTCAAATAAAATATTTGTATCTTTAATAGTACTACAACTTTACAATGATAAGTTATTTCGTATCTCAAATAGTTGCAGAGAAATGATTCAATCGTAGAATTTCCCTCATATAAAGTACCCTCAAATTCAATTTCATGAGAAAATGAGAATTGCCATCTAGTTTATATTGATGAATAATATCTAGATATAAAATTTAATCAAATTCATTAGAAATTAATTTCTAAAAAATCAATTTTTCTCATTTTGCCCTTTAATGAACTACTAAATTTAGGGTTAGACATCTATTTCAAAAAAAAACCTTTGGGGGAACCTTAATGTTGACCCTAAGAATAAATGGTTTAATTTTTCTAAATGGCTCTCCAAATTTCTATTCGTAAGACAATCAATTTTTATAGAAGTAAATAAACCAATAGAGTTGCTTCCAATTGTTTATGAGCGCCCCTTAATGGTCTTTACATCTTGAAGAGCCCTATAATGTCGTACCATTCTATGCCAACTCCCGACCAATGACCCCACCAAACGTCACCCTCTAACCCCTTCACCCCACCCCCTCACTATATTACAATACACTGCTCAGCAATGAAGGAAGAACCAAGTAATTCCAATGACAGTTTGTATCATTTTTTAAATGAAGTAAAGAAATATCCTTATTGAGTAAAACTATTCTTGCTTTATAATTAAGGTGATTGATCCTTTTCATTTAGCGTGGAAAGGCAGAGCCATGGGAACAAAAGGTTTTCTTCAAGAAGTTTTATTGTTTTGCAATTTTCTTTTCGGAAACGGTTCTTTTGAGAATAAAAGCCTATTGATTAAGTTATACTTTCTATATACACACACACCTCCTCTATGACTTTAACAGTGATCAAATATCAATAATTTTGACATTTTTCAATAGAAAACTTCCGGTTGCATAACAATAAATAAGAAAATGTAACACCTAATAAACATTGATACATTATTTTAGAAGAGGTGTTGAAAATATTAATATAAAAACTTCACTCAATCTCGAGAAAACTGATATTTACAAACGTATGATTTTTCCGCAAAACCTGTCAGGTAGTTAGCGCCATCTAGTGTTTTCGTGATCCATCTGTTCTTGTTGCCACGGAAGAATACTTTGGTTGGTTGTGAAGTCACGCCATTTCTTTCACCCTTTAACCAACCATCACATAAAATAAGTTTTAGACTTGCACTCGACAGGTCCAAGGGCCTTAAGTAAACAATTTCTTATTAAAAAAAATTGCTTTGAAAATAATCAATTTTATTAGGAAAAAAATTGTTTTAGTAAAATATTTAAAAAGTACCTGTGTCAGCGAGTAACTCAAAAAATAAAATTTATTTTCGGTAGTTGATAGCTTTGAGGGTGAGTGATTAATTTTAATTGAACGTTGCATACAAAAAAAAAGTGTCGCTTTGAAATAAAGTGTTTTTTGTCGCCGCGTTTCCATACCATTTCGGATTACGCATATGTACTTATTACGCTAATGGTTTAGGGATGATAAAGGTGTAATTTAGAATAAGTGTACCCACATTAATATAAAGGGAGAGGGAAAATTCATTTAGAATAAACTTTTCTTCTGGAATTAGAACTTGGATATCCCCGTCATCTGCAGTACCGCTCCACTGGTTGTATTTAATGCACACTTTCTGAACAAACTCGTCATATCAGCATATGACTGATAAACTAATTTAAATCTAAAACAAAAACAACACCTAACCCTCAGATCGTCAATTAATAACTATGGAGGCGAAAACCCCAATTTCACTAATCATAAATTTTTCGATAAAACGGAAATTGAACCCATGGCCCTAGCTCAGTAGGCAAACACGCTACCAACTTAATTTGGGGATGTAGGGAACGCGATAAAAGGTCAGGTTTTTTGGTCGTTTTTATAGCAAAACATTATTTTACCCAAAATAAATAAAACATTGCTCTAGTACAATTATAGAGTTTAATTTTCTTCACGTGATGATATCAACAGCAATTGTTGAATAACTGTCATGATTGTAGCGGCATTAGATGACAAACTTTTTATATGAAGAGAAAAAGTTATCATTAAATTCCAGGACACCCTTGACCGATATTCAACAAATGTTGATATCACCACGTGAAGAAAATTAAACTCTTTGTTTCTTCTGGATAACTAATCTATTTATTTTGAATAAAAATAATTTTTCTATAAAAACTACAAAAACACTTCCTTTTTCTAACTTCCCCCAAATCCCCATCTTTACTAGGGTGTGTGGGACGTAGTTTATATTAAAAATAGTGATCTTGATAAGAGCCGCGTTGCGTTACTTTTTTTTTTGTTGGAGATAATACATTAATCGATGTCCTTTGAAGGCAAGAGCCCATCTTATGATCTATTAACCGGGATGTTAAATACACGGTTGTGTCGATAGTTAAATTTTGAAACTATCTGGGCTGCTAAAATAAATTCTTGTATCTAAAGTTAGCGGGCGAAAATCTTTATGTCTAGTTGGAAGTTGGAAGTATAGAGGGAAAATGTATTAGCATGTTTTTGTTTATTTTGTATATGTTGAATCAACTATGAGGGAGTCGTTAGAGTTTTACATTTTATTAGAGATATATACATTTGTGCAGGGTTATTATTTTTAATTACATGTACAGCTTATTTCTGAGTTATCAAAAGTTGTCAATTTGCATTATTCAGTGGCGGCCTCGGAGCCGTACTTCAATATTTGGTTTTATTATATTCTTTAATATATCTAAGAAAGCAAGAGTCATTCTTTTGTTTTTGATTCTCAGATGGTTTATATTAATATTATAGCCAGTATACCATATTATATGTTATATAATCCATTGTTATTTATTTTTCTAATAAACAAGCCGTTAGGGGCATTATTGTTACATTGCACATTTTGTTTATATCATGACCCAATCAGACTAATACGCTTATTCCCGTTACGCATATATAGATTAGTTTATGAGAGAGGGGTTTGTTGTCAAACTGAGTACAGATCATTAAAGATCCCTGGTGACTGGCTCTATTTGTTGTAACTTTGCGACTCGCTCCCTGTGGTGGCTTCTTGGAGCGTTGCCGAGGGGGATATAACGCTAGCCCCACAGGGATTTGGGTTGAAAATGGCTAACTAGCCCAACAGGCTAAATTAGTGCGTCCAAGCATCAATTAGACTGTAATTTCTTAGAGGGCGTGCCAGATCTACATTGTCTCAGAAATCAGTAGACCAATACGACATAGTGAGAAGTCTAAACAACATTTAAGAACGGGAAATGTCCCAGCCTAGAGGTGCCAACTACTCCAAAGAATGTATCAAAAACACGAGCCCCACCTGGCTTTTACAGTGTGCCATAAGCTGCCAACCAAGACTATAAAAAGCAAAAATAAAGACAACATAGCTAACTAGTAATAATTGACCTAATTATGTATCTAACATTACCAAACTAAACCCACGACACAAGTTCAGTGCGCTTTTAAATGTCAGATTAATAGGCTGAGTGATATAGGAATTAAAAAAACAAAGCTGTATTAAGCTCTACTTGAACAAACCAAACATGGGGTGCTATCTTCTTCGGGTGAAGGTGACAGATGGATCCGTCATCGTGTAGGCTAGTTAGTTGGCGGACGTAGAGCGGACGATCCCCGGGCAGCGAACAGAGAGTAGATCAGCTAACAAGTGTCATTTAATTTGCAATATACTTTATATCGACCAGGTCACCCGTACATATGCATCAACGTTAGCACATGATTAGAAAATGAAGATGGGGGAAGGACGACCAATCCAATACAAGAATCATCAGAAAAGGCGCCAGCTCGGTGCGGGACGGCCATCGAGCAGGCGCGATGTTCTCTTGTTTTAAAGGTGTAAACAGAGTTCGTATTTCATTGTTTGGGCTAGGTCAAATCAAATGGAGTGGATAGTGGGTCGGTACCAGGTGACTATGGAGAAGAACGCTAGCACGAGTTAGGCCACGGTAAGTTAATTGCAGCAGATTATTTCATTTACTTCTTGTAGTATTTCTCGGTGTTAAATATGCTTGTATGTGAAGGTTAAAAACCCTTTTAGCCCAGTGTAATCGGAAAACATTAGTCCAAGATATTATTAGTCTGAATGCAAGAAAGACTCTAGTACATCATCAGCACGCACTTAAAAGAACGGCATCTCTTTGACACCCAACAGGGTTCTAATAATCTCAATGTTGACTAGAATATTCAAGGATATTAGTGCTACTTTATTCAACCTCTCCCACCTTAGGTATTTACCAAAGCTTTCACCGCATCAACACCAGTGTTTTTTTAATCCTATGTTAAAAATGAAAAAAGAAAGACAATAAATTATTATATTATTATGTCAAAAGCCTTTGAATATTTAGATGGGCCTATATTTAATACTGGTTTTAGCAGTGGCGTACCAGAATATTTTACACCTTACCTAACCTAACCTAACTATGCAATAACATTAATAAACGTCCGAAAAAATACACTAACAAATGAGTTCTGATTTGTTCTGCAGTCTAAATTTTGTCCACACACATACACACAACTACAATTCCTAATGGCTCCATTATCAAATAACCACTATCTAAAAATCTCCTAGTCTAAATATTTCCTAAGAACTACATAGCGGCGTTGACAACTAGATTTCTTTTTAAAAAGGCGGCATTGACAAAGAACCACTACCTAAAAATTCCCTAGTCTAAAGATTTTCTAAGAACTACATAACGGCGTTGACAACGTGATTTTTGTTTTTTAAAAAAGGTGGCATAGACAAAGAACCACGGCCTAAATATTCCTTAGTCTAAAGATTTCCTGTCACACCGGCACAATGCCATGGAGTGTTTTTTTACTTATCTCAGATCCACTTTATTATAATCTAATTAAGAATCCAGTTTACCACACCACACTGCTGTGTTACCTGCTTAAATTATTCGCCAATCATGGCTTGAGACGGGTTCTTAAGGAGGAGACGTTATTTTTTTTAAATTAAAGTATATTTTTAATAACCTTATTTTAAATTTTGTTTGTGATGTAGTGAAAAAGTTAATTATTTATTTTGGGAGTTTTTATCGTGCACAGAGAGAGACCTGTTAAACGTATCAGTTTTTCGAGCGGTACAAAACATGAAACTAGGATGCGTCATCACCTATAGCCTGATTTTGGTTAGAACATTTTAGATAATTCAAACATGTTACTTTGCGGCCAACATTGTTAATATTTTACTATATTATTTGTGTTATTCTGTAGGTATTGACAATACTGTCTATATAAAGAGTGATGGCTGCAGATAACATTACTTACTGTATGGATATATTAAAATTGTTTTAATAATTCTAGTAACTACCAACTACCATTCTTCTTACCAAAATTAGGGTATAAATAGTCTGTAAGCTAACTTTATATTCGTTCAGATTTAATATAGCTCTTCCTAAAGGTCGAAAAGTTATAACGATATTTTAGAGCAACTAAAACTATATTGTGGCCAATATTGATAGGCAATTACAGCATGTATTCCATAAATTGAAATTGACACCACCTATTAAATATCCTTGACGCATGGGTATATTAAGGTATTTATAATATATGTCTTTAGACTGTCGGATAAAGTTTTAACTATGGAGGGTGCAGAGAAAAGGGCATAAAGTATGCTTTTGCCGGTGTAATTAAATCGATTTTTTCACTATTCTACCGTGAAAATTCGTGTACATTTTCTCTAAATTCTACATTCTTCATACTCCTTAATATATGAAAATGTCAGATGTGTAGTAAGACACTGTGCACCGAGATAAATTAAGGAAGAGGAAGTCAAAAAGAAATTCCAAAAGTGCTCGACGTGAGTTGTCAATGAGTCGTAGTGAGAATTATTACCCAATTATTTTTTTTTAATTCTTGGTATATGTATTCCTACTCTTCACAAACCAGTTTGCGATCCATAAAGT
Source organism: Timema monikensis (assembly GCA_902151445.1). Taxonomy (NCBI): domain Eukaryota; kingdom Metazoa; phylum Arthropoda; class Insecta; order Phasmatodea; family Timematidae; genus Timema; species Timema monikensis. The sequence continues at coordinate 137,168 of CABFVZ010000865.1, read as the reverse complement.
TACGACGTGACTACACCTATGAGACACACATGTATACACCTAAGGTTAGGCTCCTTGTCAAAGCGATAATCGTTAAACTAAGAGACGTCGTGACGCCAACGATTCGTAAATAATACCTAGCGGGCGTCTTCCGTATTAAGTTTTTAAGAGCTCGTCTTCTCCAACAGATAACACCTGACTTAGGTATGTAATATAGCTCGAACCAGAGGTCGCAATGCGGTGCGCTTTCTTATATTATACTTTTAGAAAAAAGTGGAATTGAGATCAGTAAATCAATTTTACTATAGTTAAAATAATTAATTTTACAACACAATGGTATAGTTTGTGAAAAAAATTCCAAAAATCAGTCATCAGTAAAAACGTCTATATAAAAATTAGCACACATGTAAAACCCTCCGAAATAACCATTTTAAACCTAAGCATTGAAATAATTTTTAAAAAATTATCAAAAATGAGTTATTTATAAGCTTTGATCAAGTGAATTTTCCCTCAAAAAACCAATTACACATAGTTATTTGTAATATAAAGTACTCACCATATATCCTTTTGAAAGCAAATTGTTAGCTAAATTATTTTTGAAAAATTAGTCATCAGTAAACACCCTTAAACAAATATTTACCACAAAAACAAGTAAACAGTGTTATTTGTCATGTGAAACACTACCCAGATATCAAATTTATACAAAATCGTTAAGGCCATTTAAGAAAATTTTCAATTTTCAAAAATCATTTTATTAGTAAAAGACTATAACAAACTACCAAAAAAAACCAAGTACTATATAGTGTTAGTTGTCATGTCAAACACTACCTAGACAACCATTTTAAACAAAATCGTTAAAGCCATTTTTTGACTATTTCTAATTTTTAAAAATCGTCCATCATTAAACTATTATTAATTTAATGGCGAACATTAAAACTCCTCAAAAAAACTGAGTTATGACCATGTAAGCGTATAGCCCGAAAGGGTAGTAATACGTGGTACTAAAACAACTACTTCTTGTATTCTATTTACCATACATTTCAAAAACTTGTACACACCTAAACCATAAAATATACTAATGTGACTCTTTCACTAAAACGCTTCGTTCGATACAATTTTTTGTTTTGAAAAATATCAAACTATTTAAACGTAATATAAGCTTCATATATTCTGATGCGCATACTCTTTCAGACTTCATTCTAACTTAATATTCTAAATTAGTTTTTGAATATTCATTCATACAATGTACTCTTTTTTTTAGTATGATGTTAATTTAGTTGTTTCTAAAAATACAAAGCATATTATGATGATCTAAACACTCATCTCAGTGTTTAATATCTATCTTTAGTATTTAATATAAATAATATCGTTAAAATAATTTAAAAAGTCTCTACATTGAGACGTCTAATACTTGAACTTGTTGGCACACTTTAAAAAGAAAATAAAGTCTGATTTGCTTTTTAAAGAGGATTTAGATACCAGTTTAATATGTTTTGGAGCATTTTAACTAATGGTTTCCAGTAGAGATAACTAATCATCTTTAACACTTTACCTTAAAGTAAAATATGTTGTTTTTTAAACTCAACCTTGCGATTTCCCAAAGTGACTTGAAATGGCTTGATAGAAATAATCAAAATGTTACCAACAAAGGATGGCCCAGTGGCGTAAGGAGAGGTAACAAAGCCGGTCTTGTCAGTCGGAAATACAGTGAGCCATAGCCTCTAAAAATGATAAACTAATGTTGAAACACAATTGTAAGTACTATATTAGGTTCAATAACAGAATAAGCGATTTTAAAATGAAATGTTTTATTATATTGTTCATTATATTTGGAGGAATATATACGTATATAATTGTAAATAACAGATCTCATTGTGCGCAATACTACGAGAATCTCAGGGAAGTGACGAGAAGAGATTGTGTTCTCAATAATACGACGGATGCTTTGATGAACAGAAATTTATCTACCTGTAGTCCTGCTGCCACACTGCGAGGTACGGGACAAAGAGTGGTGTCTTTCTCAATATTTGGCTCAATGAATACGTACAAAGTACACTTTGACGGGATCGCCATCAACGCGGTTCTGGTGGCCAAACACTTCCCCGGTTGGATCATGAGTGTGTACCATGACTCTCCTCCACTTCCTCTATTCGAGAATCTTCAGAAACAGTTCTCCCATTTAGATATGTGTCGAGTAGTGATCTGAAAGATGTCAGAAGCTTCTCGGGTCAGTTTGGTATGTTTTGGCGGTTCCTCCCGTTGGTCGACCCCCTAATAGATATATTCATGAATCGTGACCTTGATAGTAATGTGACTCGGCGTGAGGCAGCAGCGGTAAAGGAGTGGCTCGACTCAATCTTTACCTTACACATTATGAGGGACCACGTATTCCATGATGATAAAATAATGGGAGGAATGTGGGGCTCCAAAATTCATCAAAGACGTTTCCTGATATCTGACATATTAACAAACCTGCTTGACTAAGCACTCGACATGGGGGCAAACAACCGTGGGGATGACCAAATGCTACTTGTGAGATTCATGTGGCCTTGTATGATCAGTGACGCAATGGTTCATGATAGCTACTCGTGCAAAAAAAATAACTGGGGGAGAATGGCGACCTTAGCCCACAAAGAGAAAGGGCAAACATTTTGTGGGGGAGCCTAATGGACGCCATTACAATGCTAAAGCATGTCCCCAAGGATGCAGGCTATATGAGGACTGGACTTACTGCTGAAACTATGGTTTATTGGCAGCTTTCCTATTTCAAATAAAACAAGCGCAAGTGAGGTTTAGTGAGTCAGTAATTTTTTACTTAAAAACTTTTAAAATTATATTGTTGACTATAATTTAATTATAATAGGCCCTAAATTAAACATAAAATGAATGACTCATATACATTAGTCAGCTAAATGTTTCGATCCAAACAGATTGTTAAAATGAATCTTTTTATCAGATGGCTTGCTATATAGCGAATATGTGATAATCAAAAGGAGGTAGAACTTGTCCTAGCTGAAATATGTTATATGACTGAATAAAACACCGATGTACTGTAAATGTGTAACCCTGTTACAAAACCTAAAGGAAAGAAGATTGTTTGGCTCACTGTTCCGGCACCAGTTGACCCGTCTCGGCAAGGCTCCACTCCACTAACACATTGCGACACTGCCAATATTAAACTAACGCGAGAGGCCGTGGTTCACTGCTTGCCATTAGTATTGTGCCACGCCCGAGAAAACAGAAGATGGACGATATGCGTGAACTAGATGCGCACCGTCAACAGTGTACAGAAACTAAAGAACTATTGTTTGGCACGCGCTTAAAGACCGCATAAACTGTTTGAGCATGTTCGAGAGGACTGCTACCCCTTACCCCTCTCCTTTGGTTCCCGCACCTTGATAAAACATGGCTTCATTTGTTGGGTATATAATGGTCTAGTTCTGTAATGCTGGTAGACTTTACACTACGATCAATAGGTGAGAGACCTTGATCCTAGAATAGGTTTACATTTGTATATTCAAAATTCCGTTTGGCTGTAATGCTTCAAAATTATCGTTATGGATTATTTATATTTAACTTATCATTTATTAACTGTACCTGGTATCTTTTAATTTGCTTGTAGACCATGGACAAACTTAATTTCTTTACATGGTTTGACCAAACTGTATGTCTGACATTTCTTTGCGATCTTTTGGGGGAACTCTTTTTATTACTTACCTTACATTCTATTTCATCTGCTTCACGGATGGGCTTATATCTTGGAGTACCGTCATCCTAGGTCCATTATTAATTCTGGCAGCGTTATACTTTAGTTCTGCTGATTTTGTACATTTAAAGATTATGACACTTGTTATTTGTTGGAAGATAATTTATTATTGTTAAATATTTCGAAAGTTTATTCTATGTCAGATAAATGTGGGGCCACGAGTTGGCATATTTGTTCTTTAATATAGGATTTGATGTTAAACGTTAATACTGCCATTTATGGCATATGTTTCTATGTTAAATTCTTGCTGTCTATTTTTATTATGACTAATTACGGCTGTGGAGTTATATGTTATGGAACTCATTGTTTAATGTTTAGATGGTTTGAGAACCACCGAAACGGGTGAGTAAATAGCTTTTTGTTACGACTAGTACTTTGTTTTTGCTTTGACTATAGATTATTATTATTATTATTATTATTATTATCATGAAATTGGTACGAAGGTTAATTTTTGCAGATTGTATGATTTATTTTGGGTCACCATTTAAAAGCTTGGGAAGACGTCCCACATATTTCTTATATTATTGTTCTATCTTAATTGTTGTTTACAGATTTAGCGCCTAACGCTATTCATGCCTCACTCTCTCATAGAGCTGTATTTTTTACTTTTCTGGAATAAAAATAAAACTTTTTTGTGACCAACCTGACTGTTATTTATGAGTGATAATCAGGGTCACCGGCTACAAATAAATTAAACTAAATGTTAATTTCTAAAAGTATGACTGAAAAGTGTCATTAAACGTTTCTAGAATGTAATTATTTTAAAATAGTTATTATAGTGTAAACTATTTTAATGCAATCTAAGCCACATGAAATTTACAAAAGGGCATACGTGGAAAAACAGCCTATTTGGAGATTCAGGTAGGTATCATAAATTTATCGGCTACACTTGCTGTGGTTTTAAATAAAATTTGATTTTTCTCCAACCAAATGCTAATGTATTTTCTCAAATTTCAATTTATCTACCGGTAAACTTTGTTTAGTTATGTAGTGACATGGTTTGTTTGTATAGAGGCTGGTCATTCGGGAGCTTTGCTGCGCTATTGGTAATGGGACTTTTCTCATGGTCTATCTGTCTAAAGGCTGGTCATTCGGGAGCTTTGCCGTGCCATTGGTAATGGGACTTTTCTCATGGTCTGTCTAAGTCTGGTCATTCGGGAGCTTTGCCGTGCCATTGGTAATGGGACTTTTCTCCGCTTTCAATCTAGAACATATCTTAGAAACACAACGGGGTAAGAAAACACCAGCAGTTGTTGCAGACAGGCTGCTAACTATTTACTGAAAGAGTTGACTAACTGGAGGAGTAGGACAGGAGAGGTGGAGTATGAGCGACAATAATGTGCTTTTGAGTAAAGGAGTGGGGGAGGTTACCATTCTCTCCTCAGTTATACATACATACATACATACATATATACATAGGCCTACATACATACATACATACACACATGCACACACATACATACACACATACACATACGCACATACATACATACATACATACACACACATACATACACACATACATACATACATACACACATACATACATACATACATACATACATACATACATACATACATACATACATGCATATATACATATATAATCACGCCGTTCTCTTTAAGAAGTAGAAAGAAACTGTGCATGTAGCTCAAAAAACACACCTAGTTATTCCATCCTCACTAATTTTCTCCACCCTTTCCTATACTTGCATATTCTCTCTGCTTCAACATCATCCATAGACCGAGTCATAAATGCTCTTTTATTCTTAAAACTCTTAATGTCCCTCTTTCTCATACATTCAAATGCAACATATAAAGCCACGTTTTACCCCTTCCTTTTGATATAAACATTCTACCTTCAAATATTTGCTTCGTCACTTTATCCACAATCATCCTCTCAACATACCCAAACCAACGCATGATGCTTCTTTCACATTTACCTATTGGATTCGCTTTCAAGCCGCACTTCTTCAGCACTCATTCATTACTGAATCTGTCCATACGAGTTTTTCCACATACATTTTTAGATATGTCATTCCAACCGCATTCACTTGGCTATTGTATTTCTCCTAACAAACCCACGCTTCAAATACATAAAGCAATGTTGAATTCGATACAAGTTTATATACGGTCTAATTTGGCTCTTTTGATACTACTTCATTCTTTGTAATAATCCACCTACCTCTAATTACTCTCCCCGATGCATTCACACGTCTGTCAATGTATCCATCCGTCACTCAATTTTTACAGCTACACAAAATCATTCACTTGTTCTAAGTTTTCCATTTATACTAAACTGGCAGTCATTTCCTGACCCGTGCTTATAAAAAATTATCACCTTAGTTTTGAACATATTTATACAAATATCCATTCTTCCTGTCACCAAATTTAAACGATTTAATGAAGTTGTATACTCAAATGTATGCAAAAATCACCTTTCTAATGCTGTAATATGAAAATAATGACAGTACACATAAAGACGCTACTCCTTAAAATGAGATTATATATTTGCAAAGTGATAATGAATCCTTTTATTAGAATCCACCCACTACAACTTAATGGTTTAGTTTTGAATAGGCTATCACCCAAACCGTAATCCAAACAAAATATAATTTAGTCCCGTGGTCAGAATGCTGGACAAACAATAACAATAACAATAGTAACATTTTTAATTATCTCCATCAGTGATCACACAAGGCCTTACGGTGGTAATGTAGGGGACGCGAAAAAAGTTAAGGGTTTTTGTGGTTTTATATCATAACAGTTTTTAGGTCAAATGAAATCAAATATTTTTTCAGTAGAAACTTTTATCTTTCTTCACATGTTGACCGCAACAGTCTTGAATATCTTTCAAAGGTGTACTGTAATTTAATGCCAACTTTTTCTCTTCATTTAAAAAGGTTTGTCATCTAACGTCATTATGCTCATGACAGATATTCAACAACTGTTGAGGTTGCCATTTGAATAAAATTAATTATATGTTTCTACTGCAACAATATCCTAATAATTTTGGCATAAAAAAATACTTGCTATAAAAACTGCAAAAATACTAGCTTTTCTCGAGTTCCTTACACTCCCACCTTAAGCTTCATTTTCGCAATAGACTGGACTGCTGGTAACTGAAAAATCGGGGTTCGAATTCCAGTCAGGTGTTCTAAAGTTGTGTTTTCCTTAATGGGATTTCACCAACCATCATCGCAGATTTGAATGTATTTACTCTAAATTCTATCTTCATTATAACCTACCCGATTAGTGTAAATACGCGGATAGCCCGAATGGACACTAAGACGCATTACAAAAAAGACTTCCACCCATTTTATCAATATAACTTTTTATTAATAGTATTTTATATTGGAGGGTCCACATTGACTCAAAAGAGGGCATGTTCCCCCTGGTAGCTGCGCCCTTTCTAGACCAAGAGTTTTCTCAGCTCATCCTTTAACAGTGTTACATGATAGTTTTTTCCGAGAGTTAAAAGTTTAATGTATTCTCAGATTGAGCACCCCCTGTATAAGTGAATATGCTCCAGCCAGTGATTTACTTTGGGAAATTTCTCAAGCAGTGAAGGGAAGAACAAACAATGACAAATGTTCTTCCCTGAGGTGAAACGCTTTCCTGTCTCTTTCCCCTGCTATCTGTTCCTGTGTACGCCACAGATAGGGAAACACACACGAGAGCTACATATAACATTTACTCAGCTTGAAGTAGACTTTAACACCACCTCTCTCCTCCCACTATAGAACACCTATTACTACAGTTCAAACCTCGATGTCATCATCTACAGCAATACAGACTGACGCCCTTGTTCACTTGCCTAGCGATGTGGTTTTTAAAATAATTTATTAAGCAACAGCAGGAATAGTCAAGTGGTTTAAGGCACTAGATTCGCATTACACTTGGTTAACGTTGATAGGGGGTCCGGGATTAGATTCTCCTCTGGGTATATTGAATGTTGTTTTTCCACATGTTATTATCCTTGTGGATCACCCATCCCCTTTCCACGCTGATGGAGGCTCAATTAATTTAAGTTACCCTCAGCTTCCAGCTTGAATTAAATCCTCAGTAGCTATTTTGCTGTGGGTTGTTGTTGTTTGGTGCTATTAAGCGCCACCAAGCGTGACTAGCGTGTCTAACTCTAGAATTGTGGGTATGTTTTCACATTCATTTAATATTTACTGAAATATTATTTTACTATTCTCTCTCAAAGTATGTTCTGGTGCATATTTTTATTAGATTGTCCATCCTCACTACCCGGTAATGGTGAACACATGGTTAAAAGCGTCAGTCTCTTCTATTATGTTTTATTGGAGATGGGGAGGTCAGGTCTTGAATCCCAGAAGGGTGTTCTTAGGTTATTTTCCATAAACTAATTCACACTCTCTCACATGCCAATGCCACTACGCTCTCTCTCTAAATTATTCCCTCCTCGTCACTAGCGCATTTGTCTGAATATGAGAATATCTAGAAAGGATAGCACGACACAAAAATGATTGTCAATATAATTTAGAGCCCAAATTCCCCGATTAGCAGCTCTGGCGTGAATTATTATCACTATTACTAATAGTTATGTGAACAGCAGACCTCGCTCCCTCTATGCTATCATCGTTACTACAGTTCTAAGATGTATCCATGAATTTAAAAATATATATTTCCTATAATTTCACCTGGGTTTTCAATTTGATATTATTCCTTGGTGATATAGTCAGACAAAGTACAAATGAATACGAAATTCAAAAGTACATTATATTCATATAGATTATTATTACTATTATTATTATTATTATTATTATTATTATTATTAGCACTGCGTCTTACTACCCGTTCGGATTATACGCACTTACGCTAACGTGTGATGATAGGGTGATTGTGAGATGAGATGGAGGACCTACAGTTTAACGTGGGATCCGAACCACGACGGAGGCCTGGCATTCCCCACATTCACAAGATGTATTGTCAAAGGTGAAGTAAGGGTTTGGCAATCAGATAAATCTGTGCTGGGACCGAGGATTGAACCACGGACTCCCAGCACAGAAGTCTGACACCTTGCCCTTAGACCATCAGGTCACCTCATATAGAATGACCTTCACTCAAGTTATTTAAGACATCAGTCTCGCAATAGTTGTAAAAACAAAGTTTTACTCATACTTTGTTTGGCCTAGGTTCAAAGAATATCCCTGTCAAATGTCGTTAAAATTGGTCCACGCATTTTTCAGTAATCACGGAACAAACATACAGATGAAATGCCAAACGGTCGAGCTAAAACAGGACCGTCTCTCCACTCGGTCAATCATTTTGTTTATTTAAAGTGCCGACTGATTGTATCATCAAACGACTTTAAAACCAACTTAATTAAATAAAAGAGACAACACCATCAACTTGGCCTTCAACCCATTATTGTGAAAAGGGTAGCCCTGATTACAACAACGACAAATCCGCCGGTCAGTCCGGGAATCGAATCCGCAACCCTTATCTAAGTAGAAAGACCCGAGCTAAGGTGTCAGACTTCAATCTTGAAGAGTCTATTATTATTATTTAGCACCGCGTCTTACTACCCGTTCGGGTTATACGCTAAGAGTCTATTGTCCAACACTTAGCTCAATGAGTGCCTACTAAGAGAGGGGTACTGGGTTCGGTTACTGACACAGCCAACGATACATTATTGGTGAAATTTTCTGTGCTGAATCTGTTCTGGTGTTCAGATGGTGTTTAAATAATGTACTATTAAAAGAGTGTACTTTAAATCCTCCTGTAAAAAAAAATACATTATTGGTGAAATTGTCGGTGCTGAATCTATTCTGGTGTTCAGATGGTGTTTAAATAATGTACTATTAAAAGAGTGTACTTTAAATACTCCTGTAAAATAAATTGAAATGCCTACAAAAAATTTCTTCAAGTTGAGTGTACACATTTTAAGGCGTTTTTCAGACGTTTTTCTAGACACATAGCCTGCACGTATATCTTCGTGTTGTGTATACACAGACCTCAGATTCTCTACCGGTGACAGGACCCTCTCTCTTACACTTTGTCTTTTATCCTCTCTCTCTCTCTCTCTCTAGCCCTCTCTGTCTTCTCTTGCATCGCTCTATTTCATCGTCTCCATTCTCACCTGTCCAACTAAAGAACAGCCTCCCTCGCTGGATAAACCACTCATGTACCTGGAAGTAAGTGTTACTTTACTGTTCTAATACTTGTATAATTTTTAAAGGGTAATCAACGCGCACTTTATGAACAAATGGCATAACCGCAAACACTTACCAAAATACACAACTCACAAATTTCAAAACTGCATGAGACAATGTACCAGCAGGATTTTCTTATGTATTGAAATATTATCTTCCCTTGTAACATTTAAAAGAGCTAGCCTGATATATTCATGTTTGTACGCCACCATTAGGGTGACATTTGATATAACGATTGAATTGGGTCAAAGTTTGTTGTTCTGTATTATAATAATTAAAAAGGGATAATGTCTTATTTTATAAATTAAAAGTTCTAGTGTTTTATAGTTATTTTTATTTTAAGTAGATAAACAGATTTTTCTAGATATTTCACACGTTGTAGATTTTAATAAAAGCCCGACTATTTCGTTATAAGCATGATAATTCCCGACACGTGAAATTTAGAACACAGATTAAGATGTCACAGACTCCACCTACACGGCTCCTCAACGGGAAGGAAAATGAACAGATGTGTATCCTGAAGGGGTATATCAAGCGACATTTCCTTCTCGAAGTTTTTTAAAAGAAATAAATGGTACGGCGCACCGCACAGACTTTCTCTCTCTTTCTATAAACTCGTAAGATTTCTGAACGGAATAATATACATTGTATCATCACCACTCCACATAAGAACACGAATAAAATAATATACAATGATATAGAATCAATGAGAAAAGAGGTGCATCTTTATCCACCTAAGGAAAAATAACATACTTTTTTTAGAGACTTACTTATGTTTAATTACTCTATGGCATTGAAGAATTATTGCGTTAAGATTTAAGTAGTATATGTTTACAACTAAAGCTCGCAAAATTGTGTTAATATATTTACAAATATCTCAGAAACTGTGGCTTTTATAAAAATATGTGTCAAATAAAAGTTTTTTATTTCTAATAGTACTACAATTTTGCAATGCTAAGTTGTTTAGTATCTCAAATAGTTGTGGAGATACGGAAATTAACGCTTCTTTAAAGTACCCTAAAAATCATTTTCATGGTAAAATGAAAATAGCCAGTTTATTTATAATCTTAATCAATGCCTAGATACGAATTTTAATCAAAATCGCTGGAGCATATTTTGAGAAAACCTTTTTTATTCTCTTTTTGCCCCTTATGAAACTACTCTTAATTTTAAGTTTTAATAGACACAGAGACAGACGGCATAGCAAAGACTATTTTTTAGGGTTCGGGGGGTCATGAGACGTCGACATCCATCAACATTTCAGGTTAGATTTTTTTTACGGTCGCAATACTTAAAATGTAATGTCCAAAAAGTTAAATATATATATAATTGCGTATAGATTGAAAGTTATTGATTTTATAAAAATATGTTTCGAATAAAATATTTGTATTATAAATATATATACATATTTGTAATGCTAAGTAATTTCATATCTCAAATAGTTTCGGAGATATTATAAAAAATGTTAATTTACGCATCAGACCGGAGCCCTTAAAGCCATTTTGCCGAAATATTGAGAGTATCCATTTTGTTTGGAATATTTATTAATGCTTATAAATTAAATTTAATCAAAATCGTTAGAGCCGAATTTGATAAAATCGACTTTTTCTCTTTTTGCCCTTCATTTACCCTTAATTTTAGGGGTAGATATTCAATTCCAAAAATCCCTCGGGGCAACCTTATGAAAACCCTAGATATCAAGTTTTAGCTCAATCGGTAAAATAGTTTAGGCTCTAGCTGGAGGTACAGACAGATAGACAGACAGATGGAAATTCAAAAACCCCTTTTTCGGATTCAGGGAGTCATGAAACGTCAAGATTCATAAAAATCTCGAGTTCGATTTATTTGACGATCACCATACTTTCTCTACCTGTAAGATAGAAAGAGAGTAGAAAAGGTGTGGTCATCCAGGTGAGTTTCTGTAAAAAAAAACTTGTCTTTTTAAACAGTGACGTAGAAGGATATAGCCATATCTTGCAACTTAACAATTTGTCACAAATAAATCTTTACTACCCGCTCTCATTTAAAATATCGTAATTTTGAATAAAGATGTGAATAATAAATTATTGAGATGTATAATTCTATATCATTACACCCTTTCACTCAAAAATTATATTTAAAATGTGTAAAAAACTATTCAGATAAATTAAAATGTTCTAGTTTTAGGCTTAAATATTGTTTCACCTGCGAAAGTGAGCACTTGAACTAAAGGTACCAGTCATACATTTCTGGTTTGTTAATGGAATTAAGCTCGGGGTTCGAATACCGGCCGTGTCTACAAAGGTGGTTTTCCCTTTAATGATTTCCCACTACCGACTAAATAAAACTCTAAGTAAATAATGGCAATTAAAGATGAACATTTTTCAGATTGTTAAACCCTAGGGGAATGGCTATGATCATACTATCAGAGTATTAACAAATGTGGTCTATAGTTGACACTATGTTAGTGACATATTCAACCACCAATTATTGATAACCTTGATACGTGATTTTGAGAAGAGAATAATATTGTAATCTCTGTTCTTGTTTTATTGTACGAGGAGTTCATTTCACAATGTTGATGATTTTAACGTTTTTGGGAAGAATTTAACTGAAATATGAACTTTAAAACTTGATTTACTACATAAGTTATATTAAGATACCTGTAACTTTTCCAAGAAAAAAATAATAATAGAAAAATTTCCCAAATAGAAAATGTTCAGCAAAATAGCAAGGGAAAATGTTCCGTCTCACATTTCGACTGCCAAGATAGTCCGAACAATCCGAAGATGGAAGTTAGCCCCGTGTGCGACCAACTCACCTGTCCTACCAAAATCTCTGTTCTCGCTGGTTTGTGTCGCCTGATTGATAACACCTTTTCCAAGCGGCGGTGGCGGAGGCAGATAATACAGCCTCGGAGGCAGGACAGGTTCCTGTTTACATCTCGGGAGTTGTCTCGCTTCTTTGTCTCGCTGTTGTACCAGTTTGTGACAATGCGCTGGTAATCTCCGGCGACATCCATCAACATCCCCACCCCCATTCTCAACACAGATACCCTCCCCCCCACCCCCCACCCTCTCAACCCTCTTCCATTAGAACTGTAACTCCATAGACGAGGACTCATCCTTGTGGTCGAGTGGTTAAATACAGAGGACCTTGGTTTGATTTCCTTTTAGTCCAAATTACAATAGCGGTCGAGGATTCGTATAGGTTTGAACTGTTACCCATTATTCTTGGTGCTATGGCTATGTGCTTTAGAGTTAAATGTTGCTGTAATGGGTTAAATTAGTGTGTAGGTCGTACGCAGCTTTATCGCCAAGTTTGGAAAGCTGATGTTGATAGTACCTTAACCAAAATAAACTCAAGTAAACTATTTACATATCAAAAGATTGTAATTTATCCTTATCTCGCAGCCAAAAGTTGGTTAGACAAATCGATTTCCACTGGCTTGCTCGTTTCTAAACCGAGAGATCAGGATTAGGTTCCAGTCCCAGCCGGGTGCTTAGAGAGTCATTTTTCGCATTGTGTTATTTCCCCATCCCCTCTCATTCAATTTAAAATCCACTATCCTCACTTTGTATTAGTGCAAGTTGAAGCTATCCCGAAAGGGAAACTAGACGCACATTTAATAGGATAAATGTTGGTGGAAGATTTTCTTTGTAATAATACATGATAAAAACCTACCATCATAACCCAGAGCTCAAAACTTAATTTATGTGTTTGGTCTTAACTTTGCCTCGTTTTCATATCTTTCAATATTTGAAATTAATTTAACGTTGCTTATGACCCATACCAGGGGACACACGGACAAAGGTGTTAGTCTTGTGGTGTCTGTTTAGTCTGTGAAGAGGAGGTCTGGGCTCGACTTTTAGCCGGGTGTAATTATGTTTATGTTTCTAAATAGTTTTTTTCCTTTTATTTAACGTAAATGTGGGTACTTACTTATAAATACATCTTCCTCGTCTTCACCCCAGTAGTTCAAATATGGGGGTAGGCCGGATGGGGAGCGGTACGTTTCTACTGCAAAGCTTGTACCCAAGTACTTGAATCAAGAAACATGTTTCTGCTAAACACTTATTTCTGGAGAGGTGTTGAAGGATAGTTTTTACATATCCATTGAAGCACTGTTTTCGTCAGAGATTGGCGAAAACAGCAGGTAAGGCGTCAGTCCAACGAGATCATCTTGTTTGTCAGTGCGTGTGTGTCACTTGTCAGCGAGATAGTCGAAGTGAGAAGAAAATAAATATAACATCATCAGATTAGGATGCAGGGGACGCGAGAAAAGAACACTGATTTTGCATTTTTTATACTAAAACTTTTTTTAAAACATAAGTAAAATATTGTTCCATTAGAAACATAAAAGTTTAATTTTCATCACATGGCGACCTTACCAGTTCTTGAATATCTGTCATAAGTATATTAGGGGCTGTCCTTAAATTACATTAGGCTTTTTTCACCATGATTTTCGACCCTTCCTCTCCCCACGTAATAGATCTTAAGAGTTTTCATCATTACCACCCCCACCTCTATCTTAAGTAATTGTTTACTATTTGGTAATATAATAAAGCGGGTGTTGAAATTGTATGATACTTAAATAGAAGTAGAATTATTGTAACACATCATAAGTAAATAAAATATATGCTAAATGGAATTTTTTACTATCAATATATTTATATTCTGGCCTTTTTTTTATCTTGACTTGCCATAAACATTGTTAAAAAAATCTTTCCTAAGATGGATTCTGGCCCTCCCTTCCCGCTAATAAGAAAATGCCGAAATCTCTTCCCCCAAAACCTTTACGCGATTTAAGGATGGCCCTTTTACCTTTGAGGGGAAACTTTTTAAATAAAGCATTTATTAAAATTAATTATAGGACATTTTTGACAGATGTACAATAACTACAATGACCTTTTGAAGAAAATTAAACTATGTTTCTAATAGAACATTATTTGGTTTATTTTTATAAAATATTGTTTTGCTATAAAAAAAATTGTGAAAACACTGCCGTTTTCTAGCGTTCCCTACACTCCCAACTTAATTAACTGTTTGAGAGTTCAAGATAGTCATAGATTGATAAACGTCATATTCCACAAATATATTTTTCCTCACATAACTTAATGAAAGGTGCCATTAATAAATAATAGGACTATCATCATCACTTTTTTTTGGTCCGGTGTTTCTTCAAGTTTTATTAATCAACTTTCCCTTCTGGGGCTATAACCTAACCAAACTTCTCCATTTTTTTTAAGATACCAATACCCGTTATATTATAAAGTTCAAACGATATTTCCCAAATCGCACTAACGCTTTAGTGGTAAGTTAAAACAAAACAACGAGAGAGGAAGAAAGGCTTATAAAAGTCTCTAACATCACGTTAGTTCATTTATTAGAATTGTCATCAAAATATATTCTATGCTATATCGCCTACTTTTTGAAATAAGTTATGTTCTCCTGGAGCAACGCATAATACAGTTTATAAATCGCTGTTCTAAACGAAACTCATTGTGAAACCATACAAATAATATAGTAAAAGCCAAGATATCTAGATAATATCTAAGTCTTGGCTTTTATTATATTCATTTACTCCTTACGAAAGATTTAATTATAATGTTTTCTAAAATGTCATTCAAATAATGTAAACGTACTCGCTACTGTAAGTGCTGTAGTTAAACAAACACATTTTCACTGCCTACGCATGCACCCGGTCAGATGTATACAAACATAGCATTTAAACGCGTTCGTCACACAGTTCCCGGCTCGTGCGAGGTATGGAAGTAAAAGGGAAAAGAAAATACCTACGATATGCTAAAAATGTGTGCAGTGCATTCGTATTTGAATGATTACTCGAAATTTTCCGCGGTGACGATGAGAGACTAAGTGACAAAGTTTCTTGTTAATAACTACAGTATGTCCCTGTTATGACAGAATGAAGATTTGTGCACAGTTCTTAACTGTGAAGCCATTCTAAAATAGTCAAAAACTGCCTTTTCGATGTAGTTTTTATCCAAATATAATTTAATTTTCAATAATATTCTGTATTAGGAACTTCTATTTGCTCTTTTTCTCCATTAATTTCTAGTCATAAATGATCCAAGTACCGACTGTATCACAGAGTTGATTGGCATGTGATGCACGCTCTTAATAAATATAGCTATGTTTAGAAACAAAATTATTTAAGCCCGGTTCAGATTTGTTTCTCAAAATAGTATTTTGAAACAGTAGTTCTGTTTCTGTAAACACATTTCTCGATGAAAACTTACCTTTAATACATAAAACAAAAATAACGTAACACTTTTTCCCCGTGATTTCACCATAATCCCTGATAACGGTGTCATGTTACGTGTGAAAACATCAGAAACAACCAGATGCAGGGAGGACACATTAGCTGCGTGATTAGCTATCCCTTTCACCACGTAATGTATGTAATGGGTTACTTAATTATGATAAGAAAACGTTATATTTGGAGAAGAGTACTTGACTGTGAAGATTACAAATAGTACTCTTCCCCTTGGGGGAGAGGATATACTAGAGAATGAGAGAGAGAATCAAGACAGCGAAGAGAGGAGACAAGATCTTGGAAGTGCTCTTTCCACTCATTGCAATAATCCTGTCGAAATTGCTTCATGCAATAATAGACGTCTTTGGGACAATCTTGGCCTGAAACTGCTTTCAAGCATTCCCGCGTACGAGCTCAGAAACGTAATAAAATAATGAGTAGACCTGGATTATCAGTACATTAGCATTGATTGACTAAGATTNGGGGGGGGGGGGCCTCAACACCTAATATTGGAACTCTGTTGAAGTTATAGTTATGGGTTCAGTGTCATAACTGAATGTAATAAAAGGGGATGTTTATGCTAAATTTGATAGGATTTGAAGCAAAACTTATTATGAGCTGAAGTAAACCCTGACTTTCGCTGACCTAAAAATTGTCAAAATGAAGACCAATATAACGAATAAAAATGCTACGAAATTAATTATAATTTATCAAAAATTGACACAAAAATATAAACGGAAATTACATACCCGCTTCAGAAGCAATAGCTATTCGCTTTCACAGAAATATTTCCAATTCAATTCCAGTGATTCACCGGGAATGTGGATTTTATAATCCCAACAGTAAATAAATAAAGTACAAAGTTCATTTGAAGCTTACATTAGCTCGTCAATTGACAACTGTGCTGTCTGAGCATTCATGAATTTACAAAACATCGATTCAACATGATTTCTAAAAATTATTCAAAGCATGAAAATATTACCTCAAAACCCTAAATTACAAAAAAAAATCCCTATATAATATAATTTTCTACAATCAGTGTACGCACTGTACATATAACGATTAAAGATATCAAGCGCACAACATACATTATATATATTATACGGAATACTGACTTAAAAGTATGTGATAAACCTTAGTTACAATGAAATCTGATTTGATTTAGAGACTGGATTTTGGCCTAGTTCAATGTTCAAAAATGAATTCATCTCATTAGTTGTTTAGTTGATCACTAACTTTTAGCCTTTTTCGTGAGTGGGCCTGAATATACCCCCTTCCCCCTTACTCCCCTAAAGTTTTTTTTACTAATAGATGAATCTCGTCAAACTTGGAACAAATATAAACTCCCACTAGAAACTCTGCAGGTTTGGCCTATGACCATTAACTTTAGATCCACTATTTTGAAACAAAAGGTGTAAATAATTTTATAAAACATATTGAGTTTTTTAGAGCTATGAAAGAAACAAATAGTGATTATGTACACTAATTTAAAGTAATACGCCTTCATTTGAGCTACAGTTTTTTAAAACTGTCCTTAAATATTTATAAATACGAGATGGAGGGAACAATGCTTAGGCTCAATTTCGAGGAAAAAAATTGATAAAGTCTAATTTTAACTAAATATTGTATACGGATGCCTTCTGCCCAAGTACATCATGATTAATTTGTTCTTGCACACAATAGCAACCGAGCCTAGGGCTCCCAAATTTGTTCAACATTTTGAAAAAAAAAACTATAATCAAACTGGTACAAACATATTAGTTCCATAACGAACATTTAATTTACGACTACTTTGCTAATATAGCTAAACCCGCAACAGTGGGCTCGCAGACTGAACGTCAAGCTCATCATATCAGGTATCCAGTAACGGGTAAGTCAGGATTCAGATCCCATCTGGATGTACTGAGGTGGATTTTACTTAGGGTTTTCACACTTTCCATTCACGTCAATGCGGTTACACTGTTTACTTTCTCCCTACACTATTTGGTTGAGAATTCGGATAGCCCGTTTGGAGAGTAAGACGTAGGGCACCCAAAAAAAGACACTACGTGATTATTTAAGTTTATTTACTATGGGAAATCTTTTTTTTTTTAGTAGTGAATGTTTTGGGAGAGTTAAATTATCTATATTATTTGTATTAATGTATAGAAATATACTTTTTTTTTAATAGATCTGACAGAGACTCGAACCCCGATCTTGCCATCATCAGCAAGTCAGTTTAACACGAGAGTGACGCCTTATACCATTTGGCCACTGAGGCGATAGAGATATACAGTCCATGAACTGTCAAAACATGTTTTATGGCGTAACATTGCTACTTTTTTTTAAAAACTTATCAACATATTATTATGTTAATTTTAAACTTTGATCTCTTAAAATTAATTTCGTAAATGCTTTTATAAATAATTTTATATATACATACACGTCTCTTGTGACTTGTTTGAAACATTCTCATTCAAGTTTTATAGTGTATTTCTGTTATGAAAATGTTTAATGTTAATCGTTTATTTTATTGTATTATTTTCTAAGAAACCAACTGTACCATTCTTTTCGGAAACTTAACAGATAGCTTGCGCATAACAAGACGTTATTTTGTTAAAACAAAGTAATAGATGTCTTGTAATCTTAAGACCCTCTCTCCACCCTCAAGGGAGAATGTGTTTTGCATGTCGTCTTTTCTCTAGGATCGAGCGCGGGCTTAAGATGTATCTTCTTCTTTGCATCCGTTCTTAACGTCTTTAAACAAACTCGGATGAATGGCTCATGTCACAAGGCGCGCTGCCAACCTCACGTCTTTGTATTTCCCTTCGCACCAGTTTCAAATTCACAATCACCCAAGAATGAAACAAGAGAAAAAATAAAGTTCATTCAACTCGAATGCGAAACAATAAGTAGGGAGGGAGGGCTTACATCATTTGTGACTTTAGCTGCCTTTTTTTTCTGTTGTGATTCTTAAGACATTAAATTTATTATTCTTGACAAGATAGAGGCAACGTTCTTTTGATTTACCAGTTATGATAGTAAAAACATTAATACGGGCGTGCGACGAATCGGAAAGCTTTTGATGATGATGTGAAATAAGATTTCCTAGACATATTTCTTAGCATCCTATTCTTTGTGTGTGAGTGTGTTTGTGTGTGTAACTTTAACAAAGTCTGCTTCGCTCAAGTTTTAGGCAGCCATTTCCACGGTTAAGCCTAGGAAAGAGGAGGGGGGGAGGGGTATCGTTTCCCTCACGATTATTCCGCGCCAAATCCTCGCCGCCAGTCCCAAACTGACAATGGAAGCTTATTGTCCCTTCTCTTTATCCCTGCCCTCCTTATTCGCCCCCTTCACATGTCTCAATTCTTGCCCATTGTCTGTCTCATCTCTTTTTTTTTGGCTCCGTAAGAGAACTTATCCCTGATGCACGAGACTTTCATCTTCATTATCACAGTAGAGTCAAGAACTTGTTCCGACGTCCTTTACCAAACTTATATTAATAATTATATTATTCAAATTAATTTAAAAAAAACGTAGAAACAAAATCGACCATTGGTGTTTTAAGTTTGTTTATAAATATAGAACTAAACTAAAGAAAATAATATAGAAGAACTAAGATAATTGAATGGACATGACTGTGTGATGGTGAGGGAGAAATAGTCGATAAATAAGTGAATGGAGAGTGGTGTGAATAAAGACAAAAGTCAGAGATCTTCACAATAAAATAAATTATACTTGTTTATTAATGTGTTTTTAGTCCACATATTCTAACGCTAGGGCTACCCGCATCAGGGAGAAAGCTCGTATAGCCGTCTGTCTAGTGTTATACAAGTATCAATAAAATAGGTTAGGATGAGCAGTGTATTGAGAAGGAATGTAACCGCAATAGCGTTGTGAGAGGGTGGAACTCTCCTTAAGACTCCTTCCTCCAGTGCAATCAAACGAGATTTTAACCTAAACCCATCCATCGGCAATCCCGCCTAATATGAACCAGGCGTCTTAGCCCACGCAACCACCGGTGCAGGTACATATTTAAGGACTTCCCACAGCCAATGACCAGGAGATTAAGTTTCTAGGAAGAGTGAGGATGATTAACTGAGATCTAGAAGATAATTATTTAGCCTACTAATTTGTATATGGGCTCACAACGGTTGTGTCAGGGTTTGAATCCAAGTTAGGTGTAGTGACCGTAATTTTTAACTCTTCCTCCCCAAAAATATATACAGAGACGTGATAAGGATTTGGCACACTGAGTTACAGGCCACGGTTTTGTTTCTAGGGTACATATGTAATTCATCAATATAATATTTTTGAACTGCACTACATATGAACAATAAATGTGAATTTTATAAAAATAAGCATACAAATAAAACTAAGTTAAAGAATCTTTTAAAAACGCTTAACTGGCTCTTAAAAAAAGATATAGCAAATTATGAGAAGAAAAATCAAACTTTTGCAAGATGGTTGAATCTGTTGAACGTAGACTGCAGGTAGCACGGAGAGTAAAAACATGTTTTTTCCTCTCTCCCTTCACCACCCTGTTCTGGTGCAAAGTCGTGGAAACACAACAGTAGAGTTTGGGTTATCTGTGAATCGAGAATGCGCCACTGTTTTAGTATAAATAATGCATCCCTGTTTAACCCTTAGTCATGAGAAAGAGGTGGGGGCGCAAGCCAACTTGGTGATGTTTTAAGGGTTGGAGTGGAAGTGGGTGCGAGAGTAAAGAGGGGTTACCGAAGAGGAATGAGATTCGAATCGTAAGAAAACATCAAGGTGGGAAAAAAGAGAGATAGTAGAATGAAAAAAGAAAAAGAAAAAAGTGTAAACTTACCCAAATGTGAGAAATGCTTCCCTTTTGAATAGGAACCCAGTCATCGCTGAAAATAATGCCTCTCACGGAAACAGGATTTGGAAGGGGTAGAGGGAGGGAGGGAGGAAATCTAGTAAATATAGCCTTGTCAGCTAGGGTTGTTTGTTCGTTTTGATGGAGCAGGTTGAGAGTTTAAGATACAATCGAGACCATGAGCTTAGGGTAGGTACACACGCTAACTGGGGGAAAAAGTTGTGTTACGGTACAGTCGGAAACAGAATAAAAGTAATTCTAGTTTAGAGCTATGGTATTAAAAGTAAAGAAAAATATATTCGGGTATGGATATACCACAATTGACAGGAATATATTTAGATATAATTGCAAAATTATACCTGAATATCTCAGTGGCAAAGCTAAGTCAAAGGTCCTCCGTTTGATTCTCACGTACAACAGGTATTATTTATAATTTTTTTTTAAATTAAGTCCAATGAAGAGCAATAGGCCTAATATCCGTTACAAATGGTTATTTCAACCAATTGAAGCCCTAATCATGTAAGTGCAATAAAAAATACGCAAATAACATAAATGTCGAACCCGAACTACTGGTGTCCGTGCTTCTGTTAGCTATTAAATAGCCGACGATCTCACATGTCCCTCACATAGTATGTCTTATATGAGTGTTATTATTAGCACCGTGTCTTACTACCCGTTCGGGTTGTACACACTTACGCTAATTATTATTATTATTTAGCACCGCGTCTTACTATACGTTCGGGTTATACGCTTTAAGGGTGACCTGGTGGTCTAGGGGTAAGGTGTCAAGACTTTTGTGCTGGCGGCCGGGGTTCAATCCTCAGTCCCGGCACAGATTTATCTGATTTCCAAACCCTTCCTTCACCTCTGACAAGACATCTTGTGAATGTGGGGAATGCAAGGCCTCCACCGTGGTTCGAATTCCACATTAAACTGTAGGTCCTTNCCACGTTAAACTGTAGGTCCTCCATTTCATCTCACAATCACCCTACCATTACAAATTAGCGTAAGTGCGTATAACCCGAATGGGTAGTAAGACGTGGTGCTAATAATAATAATAATAATAATATACGCTTTAAGTACTAATTACGCTAATGGATTAGGAATTGGGAAGGTTGAATTAGAGGAAGTTAACCCGCATTTACGTGGAGGGAGAGTGGAAAACCATTTAGGAAAAACCACCCCAGTTCACCCGACTGAGATTCGAACCTCGATCTCCCCGTCCTCAGCACGACTAGCGCGTTAGCCAACTACGCCACCAAGGCGGGTCTTACGCTAATATGTAATGGTAGGATGATTGTGAGATGAAATGGAGGACCTACAGTTTAACGTGGAATCCGAACCACGGTGTAGGCCTGGCACTCCACACATTCACAAGTCATTATTAATATTATCACCGCGTCTTACTACTCGTTCGGGTTATACGCACTTACGCTAATGTGTAATGATAGGATGATTGCGAGATGAAATGGAGGACCTACAGTTTAACGTGGGATCCGAACCACGGCGGAGGCCTGGCATTCCCCACATTCACAATTTGTGATTAATACACCTCTTGTCAGAGGTGAAGGAAGGGTTTGTCAATCAGGGACCAAGGATTGAACTGCAGACCCCCAGCACAGAAGTCTGACACCTTACCCCTAAACCACCAGGTCACCTCTTATATGAGTGATTCATAAGTCTGAGCACGGGGAGAATTCTGGTGAGCTCAGAGCGTGCTAAGTCAAAAGTTTCAAAGGTCTGGGGTTTGTTTCTTGTGTACAGGTTTCATTTTTAAACCCATTTTAAAAAGCTTGTGTAGGCTATATTTACCATTTTAGATGTCCTAATTCTGATACATTAATGAACTATAAAAGCTTTTTAGCACGCTTATTATCAGCCAATCAAACCATTTTAAAAGAGTGAAAACTGAATGGTTAGTTACGTGGACAAAGACGCCAGGCTCGCAATATACCTGACTGTGATAGGTATGTTGAGGTTGCATGCTGGGGGTCACGCAATATAAGTAGTTAGGCTTATGATGTATTAAATTTACGACAACTAGGTGGTCAAGTTTAGAATCTCAGCTGTAGTATTGATATTTGTTATTATATATAAATACCGGATGAACATTATTTTTTTCATAAAAAACTAAATTATTCAAAAGTATGACTCTTAGGCAAATTGCGAGTTAAATTCCATCATATCCAAATTTTGGATCGATTTGGCTTTGAAATTTTAAATGCAATCTAAGCTTTCAAATAGAATTTTAAATCGATTAGTCAGATTAGGATTCGAAATTTCTAATCTTAACACTAACTTTAATTAGTGTATATTGTTAGTCCAATCGCTTAGACAAACTTTTATATCAAAAAGAGATAATTAATTATCTTTGGAAATGAACTAAATAAATATTTTAAATACCTAGAGCTTTAATGAGAATAACATAGAGATTATGCTCTTGTGTAAAATAATTAAGCTCTAAAGACTCCAAAATACATATCGACTAGGCCTATTTGTCTACTCAAAAAGGGTTTTTTTTTGCTATAAAACCTTCTTGAGGACTAAATCAAGCCCTTACCTAATGTAGGTCAGAAAAGTGAAGATGTAGAATTAATAAAATTAATAAATAATCGCTTTTATCACAAAAGAGATGAATAAAGGAAGGTACAAACAAGGAGATTCAACGGAACGGCGAATAAGATTAAAATGCTATACAGAGTGATTCTGAATTGTATAATTAAAGCTCTGTTCACGTGTTCACAGGACAGAAACGACAAATCCTGGTGAACAGGGAGTTAGTTATAAATTCTTAGCTGTGCGGTTGGTCAACAGCTTGGTCTTTGTGTCATATTTCTTAGTGCGAATAAAGAATCGGTAAATTTTCCAAAATTCAAAAAAGAATATTTTGCCAAACTTTGACACCTCTTTTAACATTTCAAAACATTTTAATTGCGTTTAAAACGGGTATATATATAACGTTTTTATATTTATAAGATTATATAAAATTTGTTTGTATTTTATTAACATTGTTTTTAAAAAAATTATTTAATATAATTATATCAAAGAATTTTGGTGATAAGGAACTTTTAGAAAATACAAACTTAATATATGTATTATAAGTGCTATTTTATAGGTGCATACATAAGCCCTTCAATATATACATAAATATTATAAGTATATAATGTATCTTTGAGGATTTTGGTAGGAGGGAACTTTTATAAAAATTTAAAAAAAAGTTTTGCGAAAATAACCTTTTAAAACACAGGTGTACCGTAGCATGTGGGAACCACTTCATCAGTGAACAGAAGTCAATGAAAAAATTGCATATAAACCTTGATATTTAATATGTATACTACATGCTTCGGTGGCCGCATGGTCTAACGCGTTATTCTTGCAGTAGACTAGCATTAGTCCATGTGACCATCACTGTGATTATTATTACTGTTGATATTATTATTTAGTTTTTAAGCTACACATATTTTAATATGAAGGTGACCTGGTGGTCTAGGGGTAAGGTGTCGGACTTTTATGCTGGGGTCCAGGCTTCAACCCTCGGCCCTAGCACAGATTTATCTGATTGCCAAACCCTTCCTTCACCTCTGACAAGACATCTTGTGAATGTGGGGAATGCCAGGCCTCCATCGTGGTTCGGATTCCACNAATGTGGGGAATGCCAGGCCTCCACCGTGGTTCGGATTCCACGTTAAACTGTAGGTCCTCCATTTCATCTCACAATCACCCTACCATTACACATTAGCGTAAGTGCGTATAACCCGAACGGGTAGTAAGACGCGGTGCTAATAATAATAATAATAATAATAATAATATGAAGAAACGGAATCATCCACAGAAGAAAATAAATGATGTAAGGGTGGATGAGGATGAGGTGGTTTGAGAGGGAGGAGTAGCGTGGAAGCGTACAGACCAAAAGAAAGTCACATACTAAAGGAGAATAAAAAAAAAACCTACTCATTTAATGGGAATTGGCACAATCTGTCTAGTGTTCTCTGTATTTTTTATAATATATCTATACACGGGTTTGACAAGCAGAAAACAGATTAAAGAGTATTAGCATCAACCCCACTCGCCCCCCCCCCCTCCTCTCCTCCCACCGCCCACATAATCTGCATCTCTGGAAGCAGCTCTGAATTCGTTTTCCTCGTTTATTTCCCTGTGTGTTAAGTTAATCACGGTCAACATGGCGGAAAATAACAGCAAAACATGGACGGACAGACTGTAAAGAGGCGGAGGGAAAGCGGGGGAAGGCAAAATAATTACAATTTAAAATAGATTATGCATGTTCGAGTAATGAAAGAAATATCTACAAAGCTTTATATTTGGAAAAATGCATGAGTTCAAAGTACAGAAAAAATGTATATATATAATTTAGATGAATAAAAATGAGAACACTTATTTAATATTCATCAGTTTATAGAGAACGATTAAAATATAAGCTTTTGGTGTTTTTTACCATTATTTTTTTTAGCATCACGTTTTGCTACCTGTTTAGGTTATACGCACATGTTCTAATTACACTAATGAGATGGAGATGAGAAAGGCCAAATTTATATTAAGTGTACCAGCATTTGCGTGAGGGACCAATGGAAAAGCATTTTGTAAAAACCACCCTCAGTACACCTACTGAGATTCGAACACCAACTTCCTGTCAGCGGCAGTTTGCTCTATTTCGAAAGTGACGCCTTAGTCCATGCTGCCACCGAAGAAGGTTTCTTTTTCAACAAATCTAATTCGTCTAGAAGAGAGAGTAAATATAACGTTATTTCTTCTATAATAAAACTGAAATGGCTTGTTTATCTGACAGTTGTATGAAAATATCAAACTTGAATGAGATTTTGAAATGCAACACAAATTAAGGAATAATATTTTACTAAAACTTGAAATATAGGTTTTTAACGGAAACTAAGCTTGATTGAAAACGTTTTTAAGAGAAAATATTTTAATATCAAACTCCGAAACTATATTTTTAGATATAAAAAATAACTTTAGGTTGTAGTATTTTAAAATAGCAAGCATATTTTATCTTTTCTGATATTTTTCTTGATTACGTAATTTTACATACTTACTATTATTTAGTATTTAACGTGAACTTTTGGAACCAACTGATTATATCAGCACATGACTTACAAACTTTGTTATATCTAGAACAGACACAGCACCCAGTCCCCCGGAAGTTAATTCATCACTGTGAAAGGGGAAACCTACATTTCACTTGATAGGCCTACATTTTTCGGCCATTCCGAGAGTCAAAACAGGGACCCTTATCTCATTAGGCAGACACGCTACCGACTGAGCTAAAGTGTTGACCTACGTATAGCTAAGAATCAAATAGCCAAAGCTATTATATTTGCTTTTAGTGAGTATTTACTCCATCTAGATATCATATTGTGAAAATTTAAAAATAACACCTGGACACGGGAATCGATTCTCGTGTCCAGGTGTTATTTTTAAAATTTTCAGACTACGTATAGTTTTTTAACTGACTCGTTAGGCTAGGAGATTGATTCTAATTAATCGCAGACGAAATGATATTTTTCGATCAATTTAGTTTTTCTCTCCTCTCTCCTGACAAATGACTTGATGCAGTTGCTTAAAAGTCACTTCTCTCACTATGTTTACTTAGGTTAGTTTGTAACACAGCATCTTACTACCTGCTCAGGAATTGCGCATATATAATATTTATACTTATGCGGTAGGTAGGGAAGATGAAGGAAACATTTGCGTGAGAGTAGAGTGAGAAACCTTACAGGAAAAAACACCTTTAGTAGACCAACAGGGATTAAAATCCCAATCTCCCCATTATCAGCAGGCGAGTCTAACACGAGAATAAAGCTTGAGTCAAACTTTCGCCGAAAATATAAAGTAGAATCTGCTTGAGTAGCACAGAAATTCACACGCTGTGTGTCGATCCATAATGCATTGCAACGCTTTAAAACAGCTGATTATCGACATATTTTATTTTCTAACGGAAAAACATATATTTTAGATCATTCTCCCGATGGATGTTTTCAAATTATAACGCTGAGTCATGACAAAATCCAAAACATTGATACGCACGCTTACATTAACACGTTATTTCAAATCTCCTCACAACGGCCAAGGAAGCTGTCTGCTTGCTTCCGGCTGTATATAGCATGCTTTGTCAAATGCGCATGCGCATTGATTTGAGATAATTGGTTCTGAGATTGTATTATTTCTCCTGTGCCAAACATCACAGGCAGAACGGACTAAGTAGAGATGATTTGAACTTTATCGGAACATATCACGCCGATAAGTTGTAAATATTGTGATTTAGCTCAGATCTCGTCCCGTGACCACATTTATGTTCTGCGCTTGTTTTTCGTTGAACTTGTGAACCCACAGTGACGCATTAGAGTGTATACCATTCGGCCAATTAAGTGTGTCTTAGGTTAGTTAAATCACTAGTAGATAATATTGACATTAAAGAGTATTAAAAAACTTAATAACAAAATCCATTCGCAATAAAAATGGGTTGCAGGTATTGGTGAGATGGAGGTTCGAATCACAGCCGGGTGCATTGTAGGTGATTTTCTTCGTGTGATGTATATATGCGGCTTTTCCCATCTGCCCTCCCCGCTAGTTCTTATTCTATCAATTACGCTGTATCACTATATTATTTTCCTTTATGATATGTTTTTGATTTCACTGTTTATTTGTATATTTGTTTTCGCACTTTGAGCTTATCAAAACAATTGCTTGTTGTTGTTTTTTTCTTTATCGTCTCGAAGAAGTGGGAAGAAATAAATGGTAGCATAAGAAAACATTCTTTCAAACAGCAAATCGATAGCACAGTCTCTAATGTGACGTGAAAGCTACCGTACCCGTAAGAAAATAAAGGTGCAGGGGAAAGAGTCATCAACTGTTGACGACAGCCGTAAAACGCATTCAAGTGAAATCACTGTTGTTTAACTTTATTCTTACTTCCAGAAATAAACACGATGCCGTATTTTGGAGTAATCCAGAAGAGGAGATATGAGAAGGGGCGCAGTGGTGGAGCGTTTAACAATGCATAGCGGGATGCGGATTGATTGGGGTTAGTTTTCGAGTTAAAAGAACAAAGGTGTAAAGGCAAGACGCCTCAAACTATAACCCTGTATTCCCTGCTACTCGCTGTTAGTCTCCGGGGCCCTCTTCAGACACAACGTCACACCCTATCCCCCTTCCCTTAGTCTTGCATACACGCCGCCCACACACTAACCTGTGAATTATTCATCTGATTGATGGTTGAAGGGAGGATGTTGGGGTAGGGATGGATGGCAGGTGATGTGTACAAGCGCGTCAGGGGTGGAAGGATCTGTAAAATATTCCCCCTCCCTAGATCCCTGTCTACACGGTCAGAACATACATTTTTGTGTCTGTTTGTACCATGTCTAACTACCCGTCCGGGATATCCTCATATTTTCACAAAAGAAGTAGGAATGAGGAATATAAATAATTTTAGATCAAATCTACAGTACAAACATTTGTTTGGAAGAAAAGGGGGAAACCATTAATTACAAAAATCTTAGTACAACTAACCAGGATTCAAGCCCCAACCTCTCCGTAATCTAAAAATTAGACTAGATAAAGTTGATTCAGACTTAGTCTGTGTGCCCACCGATGCAGGATATTCAAACAATTATAATGCAATATTTATTATTGGCAAGCAAGTTCCCACATACCACACACCCTAAGTTGATTAAAATAATTTAAAGAAATTATTACTCTAATCTATCACATTTTAACTAAGAATAACGGAAACAAAACCTAACAAAATGTTAACATGAGGACGCCAATGATACCAAATAAGAAAACATTGTATACCAACACCCCCTCTCAATGTTTTATTTCACGAGTCTAATCAAGTCCAATGTGATGAGGAAATGTCCTGGTCATCACTGCTTCAAGTGGTGTAGTCGAATGGCAAATGGTCCACTGTTGTATTCCACGCCTCTGTCTGATCGAATCTTCTTCAGTGTTTTGCTGAATTGAGTTTTCATTTGCCTGACTAATTCTTTGACGTTATCAATTACTTCAGACTTGTGCTCCAACAAATACAGTCAACTCTCGATTCTACGGCCCCGGGAATAGCGTCCCTCTTGTAGTAACGACCCTTTTTTGGGGAACCGTGAAAAATGTGGGGGAAAAGGTAGAAAAGTTTAAGGAATTCGGCTGTAAAATGTGTTTGTTGCATTTATTTAGGTCGCTGCGTTGCAATTATCTTTGTGAGCGCTGTATTACTAGTAACTGGGATGGGTCAGGTATAAAAATAGACACCACCTCATCAATGCCAGCCAATAGCACTT
>CABFVZ010000865.1:80086-107743 GCA_902151445.1 Timema monikensis | reverse complement strand
CCCCCCCAAGCAAGACAATGTTTCCCCACGCGTGACTGCCGCTACATCACGCACCAGGCTTGCTTTTGCCATTGTTATTTCTATTCTCGATTTGGTTACTATTTTAGTTTGATTTTGTGAACCATTTTTGATGACCCATGCTATTTGTTGTCTAAAAAAATGTAACTTTTCCTATGAAGGTCAGGGGTGGAACAAAATCTGTTAAAATTTCAATAACGACCCCTTCTAAATAACGACCCTTTTCCATGGAACCGTGAAAGGTCGTAGAATCGAGAGTTGACTGTATATGGATGTGAAACGGCTGTAGTCATATATGATGGTTAAGATGCATCTCTTCTTACCTTGTGTAATTGTTTGCATGGGTCCCCATACGTCAGTGTGAATTAATTCAAGCATTTCTGATGTCTTACTTTTGGGAAATGGAGCTCTTGACATTTTCCCTTTGATACAGCATTCACAAATTTAATCAATTCCGCAGTCATCAGTTGCTGTTTACTCACTAGACACTTGATTGCTTGGGGTTCTTTATGCCTTAGCTATACACTTGTGCCATTTGTGTATGCACTTCTTTCTTTGGCTACAAAATATAATCATCTGTTGCACTTCTTGTAGTTCGTAGAGATGTTCTTTGATTAAAGCATTTACAACAGTTTTCTGGCATTGCACAATTTTATATTTATTTCCTTCAAAATACACGTACTAGCCATTTCTGTTAATCTCTTTACTGACGACAGATTGCCCTTAAGTTCTGGTATATACATCATATTTGTAACTAAAATGTTATGTGTTTGGTTTGTCCCATCATCCCAATACAGTACACCCTTGCCCATTCCTTTGGAGGTTATAGTTTTTCCTTGGCTGTGAGCATATTTTCTATAAAACATCCAGATTTAGTTCAGTAAAGAATTCCCTCTTGTTTCACGTGTGAGGTGTAGTTCCAGAATCTATAAACCATGCATTGGTATCACTTTTCAAATTAACAGTGAAACATGTAGTATGTGAATCTAACCTAACTCACAAACTATATTAACCTTTTGCCTTGGATCCTTTTCTTTCCACGCCAAAACAATGAGACTCACTCTTAATGTGCCCTGGTTTCTTGCAAAAGTAACAGTTCACTTTTGTTATCACCAAATTTACCTTAGGCCTAGTTATGCCCCGCCCCGTACCTTTAAAGCCTTTTCCATGCTTTTATCAGTATTACACGACTGTTTACGTCTCGTACATTCATCTAGGAGCTTATTTTTCACTAAGTCACGCGTTAAATCTGCTTCAGATCTCATTTCGAGAGTGGTGATTAACGTCCCGTAACTTTCTGGTGAACTACTCAGAGGTGAGTAGCTCTGCCATTTCCTCTCCCAGCGATGTTAACTGGTCAGTTAAATCTTCCGTCATATTAATATGCTTTTCGATATCAGCATCTTCCAATAACCTTAAATTACTCAGTTTCTTTAGTAGGTTCATTTTATTAGATAATGTCAATGTTTGGTGATATTTCTGCAATGCTTCCAATGAAGCTTTTTCTGTTGTGTGTTTAAAAACATGATCAAGTTGACTATCTTTTAATAGAAGCCCGATCTTGGCGCGTGCTTTACCGTCCTTTGTTATCCAATCGGCACTTGGTTCAGTAGGTATTTCATCACGCAGTACGTCCCACAGGTTCTCTTTTAACAGCAACAGTTCTATTTTATATTTACAAACTTGATAATTACTCTTGTTCAACTTGGTGATGAGATATTTTGCTTTTTCCGCCATTTTGAAGCACGTTTTATTAGCGCGATAGAAAATATTATTCTGCTCGGATATCTCTCGCGTTCACTCCTACAGGTCCCCTTATTCGTAGACTGGGCCCATAACCTATTGGCAAGTAAGTTACTAGATACCTCACACCTTAGGTTGACTAAAATAATTGAGATGAATTATGATTCTAGTCTACTACACTTTAATTAAGAATAACGGAAACAGAACTTAACAAAATGTTAACATGAGGACGGAAGTTGGGAACAAAACAAATGATACCAACATAAGAAAACATTGTACACCAACATTTATTTGGACGAAGTTTCATAAATACCTTTTCCAATGCTTAGACACAATATATTATATAATATTTAAAACTTTCTTTTTAAATATTACCAAGCTAATCTTTAGTTAAGTCTAACAAAACTCCTGCCCAAGTAGGGCAATATTGTTCCTGAAGCTCATTAGTAGTGACCCTTATCTTAGGTTAAACTTCTTAATATTACCTTGTGACTTTTTCTACCCAGTACTTAAAGGATCCATGTAAAGAAGAGTAGACTGACTTGGAAAGGTTGATCTCGCCACAACAAGAGCTCGCTCTCCGCGCGAGAAGGGGCCTGGAAAGGGGAGAGAAGGGGTGTTTGGAAGGACCCGAGATTGCTGCGAATGCGTCCAGGGTATGAATGATGAATGAAGGAATACGAAATCAAGTAGTGTTTTGTGATCATTCTTCTCCCCCTAACCGTCCACCCCACCCAAACCATTTCAAGTTTAGTTCCTGACAGAAGAACTTAGGAAATATTTAACACTCCGTTGATGAAAAAGAGAACAAGAATTTCTAAAGAATATTTAGGTATTCTATATGTATTTTCTAAACCAGTTATATCACTCAGTAAACGTCTTAGCTTAGATACAAACGTAACCCGGTAAATCAACAACTACTACTAAATGTCCAACTCTCCAACTCTAGCGTCAGAATATTAATATAATAACTAATGAGTAAAGTCCCGTAAAAATTGTTTTATTTTTAGCAAACTTTTCTGTGTTATTTCGTGTTTATTCAAAATTACGTGTTATCTGAGGTGTTCAAGTATTATTTACATATTGAGAGACAATGTATACGAAATTAAAATTTATCATTGAAACCTTATATATTTGCTTTAAAACTCTTTGTCAAGTTTGTCTTCATATTTCACAATTTTGTAGCCTAAAGTTAGTTTACACTACAACAAAATACTAATCAAATTACAGCATGTTAATTTTTTTTTATTAATTTCGTATTTATTTAAAGATGTTGTTGTTGTTGTTGTTGTTGTAAAAGCGGTGTTATTTCGTTTTATAGGAGGATTTCGTGTAACAAGATCATTTAGTTTTATTTTGTTTTTCAAAAACATTGTAAATCATATCTAAAAACTATCAAAGGAAAGAGTACTTGATTCCTTCTTTATACGGCCATTTTACTTTTATCGCGTCTCACCATTTTTACGGGACTCTACGTATGAAAAAAATAAAAGCTGACGTACACGAATGGGCTTACCACATTAATGTAGGTTCTGACAGTGATTATATAAATGTAATTCATCACTAAAGCCAGTCCCCCTAAATATTCAAAGAGAATCTGGTATTATAAAATTAATCTCATTGTATAAATATATAGATTATATCTCACCATTCGTTGTTTAAAGAATAGAAATTACAAAACTAGTTGACGAGATTATGTTTTTCCTGATAATACACCTAGGTTATAATAACTACTTTAGTGTGACTCGAGTATTCACTGGCTTTCTTACCAAATGTCTATGGTATTTTTAGAAGAAAACCGAGGAGCTGAAATTTGACATCCAGATCAACGGCCGTTTAAAAAAATTATTCAAAAAGAACAACATTGAAATTTTTGGCAAGGACACATTGAAAGTTTTTTTAATATCAAGTACTTTTTTTAAATGTAGGTAGTTGAAATTAAGTAGTATGTTACATGAAAAATAAAATCCAAAGTAATTTTTTTAATTAAAAAATTGATTATTTAAACTTATGACTTTCAATTAAATAAAACCAACTTCGGTGGTCGAATGGTGTAAGGCGTCACTATCATAATAGACTAGACTGCCAATAAAGGTGAAATCAGTGTTCAAATCCAGGTTGGGTGTTCTGAGGGGGATTTTTCATAGAAAGCTTTCCACTTTCCCTCCACGCAAATAAGGGTACACTTCCAATAAATTCAACCTTACTCATCCCTAATAAATTAGCGTAATTAGTCCATAGGCGTAAAACCCGAATGGATGTACTAAAATGCAGTGCTAGCATTTTTTTGAATAAAATTAGGTTGAGGAAAGTAATACAAATTATGGAATTTTACATTTATTTAGGAATGTGTGCACACCGACTTCTCTTAGGCATATAATTTTACATCCTTGATTACTCTCAATTATCTATTTGCACATATTTATCTATTTACTACAGACGTTTTAGAAACAAATGTTTATTAAAAATGTAAACAACATTAGAGCTATGATTAAAAAAAATACATATTATAAGGTGGGATGGAAGCGTAAGGTAGTTAAGGCCAGTGTTTTTGTATTTTTTTTTATAACAAACACTTTTTTGACACTGTAAATAATATTTCTTCAGAATATACCTTAAGTTTAATTTTCTAAATATATCTAGTAATCTCCCCGCATGGCCGAAAAATGTATAATTGATGAAAATATGGGTTGAGCCTTTCACATTGATAAATCAACGGCTGGGGACTGAATGTTGGTCCTGTCCTAGTATTAAGTTAGATTATAAGACATATACGACAGGCCTAGTCAGCTGGTGGTGGAAAATATAGGACTTGAATAATAAACTGACCCAGAACATAGGCTGGAAACAGTAATGAATGGAAACAAAATATAGTAATTTCAACATTTCTTAAATGTTGATCTTGGAATCCTATAATTTGATGAGAACATTTTATTTTCATTAAAAAATAAATTATTTAATTCAGTTATATTCACGACATATTATTAAGAATTAGTGTTGATATCACCATGTGTAGAAAAGTTAAACTTAACGCATCTACTGAAGCATTATTTATTTCATTTATTGTGTTAAACTTTTTTTTCCTCCTGTAAAATTACAAAAACCCTGGTCTTAGCTCGTGTTCCCTTTCATACCACCCTTAAAAAAAATACTTTTCTGTTTAGTTCTTAGGAAACAAAAACAATATATACATCAACAGTATTAAACATAAATAAATACTTGGTAAACACTACAACAACGCCAACGCAAAAAAACAACAACTCAAAGTTTCTATCTTCATTCTATTTTTTTTCTCTCATCAAGTGAGGAGTTGGGTTGACATTTAGAAAGTGCTGTAAAAACATGAATAAATATTGCTTGCCCCTCGCAAAATAAATGAAACCTTCAATACGCGAGAAAGAGAGAGAGAGAGAGACCGAGAGAGTTGAGTCAAGATTGTTGTGGCTCTTCTCTTCGAACCGACATTGGGACGCCAAAAATCCAATACTGCAAAATTTGTGGAGAGTCTTTTTTCATATTTTTTTTTAACTTAGCTTTATTCTCTTAAGAAAAATATTTTTTTGAATCCCAGTACGGTGTATTGACGCCTCCATCTTTATCCTCGTCACGTGACTCGACTTGGAAGCTATCGGCTTTGATTTCGTCACAGAAATTCTTAGGGGAATGTGGAAGGGGGAGGTAAAGGGAAAGGGGAATACTCTATAAACGTTATGTTTGAAAAAACATATTCCAAGTTCGCATATTCTGTGCAAATATTGGGAAGCAAACAAATTGTGACTTAGATTTTTGTTTTCAGCGAATACGATACGTTACATAACTAGCAGAGATAGATAAATTTATAGTTTTTCAGGCTCTGATTTATAATTCTGAGGATTTTGTAATATTTAATTAACATAAAAATTAATCAGTATCAAACATACTAATTGCAAGGTGTTCAGTAACAAATCGTGAACTAATGCATTTGACTAATAAATAAATAAAGTTATTTAATTTTTGTTTTTTTAATGTTTAATTAAGTGAAATATAACCACTTGTACACAGGAATCGAACCAAAGACCTTTGTATATATCCACCATTGCTCTAACACTGAGTCATTCTGGTTCATCTTGTTACCAAGGCCATCTTTCACTGTTGTTTTTAATGTCTGAACTTGACAACGAATTGATATAAAATAATATTTTTTTAAAATATTACTGTGAGACTAACTAATCCGGTCATTTAAATCAAAATAAAAACCGTTATTAATAGGTTAGCTCGACAACTAAAGAGTTATAAAATAATACCTTTAAAAAAAACTGGACTGATAAATTTTACAACTCACCACAACAAATCTGATAAGTAAAAATCATTTTAATGAGTATAACAGCTTTTTGACTAAATAAAAAAGGTGACAGTTTATTTAATTGGGAAATATAATCAATACACAAATATTAGCTAACTAGCTAACTATCTGGCCTTGAAGTAACTTGAAAGTTTATGGCCGGGAGAACATAGCATTAACCCTAGACACTTCCATCCAATCCCTAACCTGAAACGCAACCTGCTTTAAAACTATCCTCCTATTTACGTCTTGCACCTTCAGGTTTCTCAACTAATATTTTGTTTACATATCTGTCAGGACCAATACTCGCTAAATAACTTTCCCACTTCAGCCTGCACTCCTCAACTGTTCTAAGTATGCATAAAGACCACGATGTTCTTCATTATGTAGATTTATCCCTTCTCCTGTGTTTTTTTATCCCATTTAAACTCAAATATATTTCGCACCACTTTATTATTAAAAAAAACTCTCAATTTATTTTCTTGGTACAAAATGAGAGACCACGCTTCACATTCGTAAAGAACAACTGATAGGATTGGAGTTTTGTATATTCTGAGCTTAATATTTCGAGTAAAAATATTAATACATTTTAGCATCTTTTTTTCCACCACATCTTACAACAAATTCGGGTTTTACGCTATCTGGGTAAAGATAATTAATGTAGAATTTTGATTAAATGTAACCTCATTGGCGCTGATAAATACTGGGTAGCCATTTAGAATAATCCACCCCCAATACCTCTTTCCATGAACCGACCCTCAACTTCTACAAAGGCCAACTAGACTAGATCAGCCTGACATTTAATCCACGTACACAGCGATGAGCGTGACTGTTGACTATTTGAATCAGACTTCCCCCGGAGAGTTTGGGAAACTAAATTTCGGAGGAAAACAATACAGTGCACTTGGCTAGAAATCAAGTCTCAAACAAAATTTAAGGTGGGGTGTAATGGGGCGTGAGCTAGTAAATATGTTTGCAATTTTTATAACAAAAACCTTTCTTTGACTAAAATAAATTAAATAGTCATTCAACTGAAAAGAAATTAAGTATAATTTTATACACATAACAATCTTAACAGTTCTTGATGAGCATTTAACATTTGAACATCCTTTTTAAATGAATAGAAAACATTCTAGTAAAATTCTGGGATACCTATGACAAATATTCATGAAATGTTGAGAAAATTAAACTAAATGATTCTACCGATTTAGGGCAAAAGTCAAACTCAATCCTTATGCGCTTAAAACGTGCAAGCTATATATAAAAAAAAGTATGGGCAATTTGGTGTAGTTTTATTTCAGCGTACCGTTTCCTATTCATCGAACATCTCATATCTTCAATGAATCTGATCATTGGCCCGAAAATAGATGGCAAGAATTGGAGAAGTGCAGATTGTTTGAAGTGGATACACCCCCAGTCAACATGGGAGTGCATTAAGAAGAAGAGTTGTTGAGCTTCCCATCCCTCTAGAGCGGGGGAAAAAAAATAAGGGATGTTTTGTAAAGTAATAAAACGACCCCTGAGTACACTCATTTCTGCACACATGTGCACGACTACCCCTTGACCACATCTCACCCTCGCGGACGCAAACACACACAAACACACGAAGTAGAAAACATCTGTGATATTGGTTTCATAACAACCCTCTGCCCCGAACATGTTTTCCTGCCATCTGTCTCCATAGCAGTCAAATGGGAAAGAGACCAGCATTCATATTATACCACGACAGGAAATATTAGGACCTGGTCCGTTTAAGAAGAAGAACACGCTAAGAGAAACTGATTATTATTCTATTATATTTTACTTTCATGATGTCATTAGAGATGTTTTAAGCGTTGTTGGCTGAAACAAGAAATGGTGCCTCATTGAAAATATGTTATCACTGAAAGTTGTTTGCCTTTAAATGCAAAGTGAGTTTATATAACTACGTGGAGTTTTGTCAGAACTCAATAATGTGTGTAGGTGACCTGGTGGTCTAGGGGTAAGGTGTCAGACTTCTATGCTGGCGGCCGGGGTTCAATCCTCGGTCACGGCACAGATTTATCTGATTTCCAAACCCTTCCTTCACCTCTGACAAGACATCTTGTGAATGTGGGGAATGCCAGGCCTCCACCGTGGTTCGGATTCCACGTTAAACTGTAGTTCCTTCATTTCATCTCACAATCACCCTACCATTACACATTAGCGTAAGTGCGTATAGCCCGAACGGGTAGTAAGACGCGGTGCTAATAATAATAATAATAATAATAATAATAATAATAATAATAATAATAATGTGTGTATAATCACATAAATATATTTATATAGGGTGATTCTTCCTCCTACTAGGATTACTTCTGACAGCATTTTCCCCAGAGTTTCATAGGGCCTTCTATAGTCTATATAAACTTGAAAATATCTTCAGAAATTCCATAGAAGTGTTGTCAGGATTGATTTTAATGTGAGACAGATTCATCTCTCAAAAAATGTATAGAGTATATTCTAACTGCATATTATGGTAATATCACTGTTTTCGCCCCCTTAATTGTTATAAATAAACACAGATTTTAATTAATTCATATAGTAAACCAGATGCCCCTTGTGTGATAAAAACGAACATTTGCTTGATTTAATTCGTAAAGAAAATCACACGTATAAATCTTGGTACTTTTATACTTTTTAATATACGTTTAGGACACGTGTTGTGTGTGGTGTTCTAATTAAATAAACATGTTCAGTTTTATATAATCAATAAATGGTGGCCCGCCTCGGTGGCGTAGCTAGCTAACGTGCTAGTCGTGTTGAGCTCTACTGCTGAGGACGGGGAGATCGAGGTTCTAATCTCAGTCGGGTGAACTGGGGTGGTTTTTCCTAAATGGTTTTCCACTATCCCTCCACGCAAATGCTGGTTTACTACCTCTAATTCAACATTCCCAATTCCTAATCCATTAGCGTAATTAGTACTTAAGCGTATAACCCGAACGGGTAGCAAGATGCGGCGCTAAAATTANGCAAAAAAAAAAAAAAAAAAAAAAAAATAGTGACTAGACACATCAACAACTTGATAAAAGTATTTTTTTAAACTCAATTAAGAACTAACCAAACAGCTACAATGTAATCACGATCTATGTTAAGCCGCGTACAGACGGGTGTAACGTGTAATGTAAGCAACGGTGTAATGTAGCGCGAATGCTTTGTACGTCACAGGAGCAAGCCGCGAATCGTCTTATCCGCTCAGTCGCTACGAATATGCCGAACAGACGGGTGTTAGTTGCCGGTGTTGGTTTTATTGCTATGCATTTAATGATGGAAAACGAAAACGATGTATTTTCACTCCACATATTCGTAACTTGAAGAAGTAAGTTGGTGACCTGGTGGTCTAGGGGTAAGGTGTCCTGTGCTGGGGGTCAAGGGTTCAATCTTCGGTCCCAGCATAGATTTACTTGTTTACCAAACCCTTCCTTCACCTCTGACAAGAAGTATATTCATCACCACTTGTGAATATGTGAGAATGCATAAGTAGATAACGATAAGTAAATTAAACCAGAAAGAAATTAAATAAGTAAACAGACCACCATTCGCCATTCGTACATTCATCACGAATCACGTCCAAAAGTTAACTGCGAGCGCCTTTGTGTTCGCTCCAAAAACCAACGGATCAGAACAAACCTCAGCGCGAACATTACATCACACGCTCGTTGTGCGTCCAAACGAACGAATATATTACATCATCGATTACTTTACATACACCCGTCTGTACGCGGCTTAACGTTTTGATAGTAAGGGTAGGCAAAGAAGCGTAGCGCTTCGACTTTACAAACATACAATTCATTCTCCATAGAAAGAAACCTTAACTAATAGCTAAAATATTCACTAATTATAAGTTCACATAAAATACGTAATGATCCGCAGTTGTGACATTTGATAGAGAGTTTCAATACCTATAAAATGTCACTAGCGATATAGTAAAATATGATCAATGTTAACTGCAAAATAATTGTATCTCTTTTTTTATTTCTTCCTACCAAAATCCTATTATATAAAATCTGAAACTCACTATGTGATTGATTATTAGACTAAAACATAAAATATGGTCTTAGCTACCTCATGGTATCAAAAATGTACTGCACAATGTTTGAGACACTACTGTGCGATAAAAAGAGTAAAAGTTCTGTGCAGGAAATGAAAGTGGAAATGTATAGTCACAGAAATATGAAACCTTTGTATACGAAGTGTCCTTTGTTAGAGTGGGACTACCATGTAAGGGTATATATGAGGGTTACAAAAGTTATTATCCTGAATTACTGTGCTAGAGTAGATATCTAAAAGTTATCAAAGTTAATTTAATGGATCTATTATGCTAAGTTAACTTACTATTATCAAAGTTACTACAGTAGGATTACCATGTGAAGGTTGATGATATAAATGACAGTTACCAAAACTACTATAGCGTGATTAACATATGACAATTAATAAAGTTACTTCAGTATTGTGAAAAGTATATATTATTTTCTTACTATAACCAAAGTTACTATAGTGAGATAACTATGAGAAGGAAGATATCTGACTATTACCATAGTTTCTACAGTGGGATTACCATGCATGGTTAGATTATCTTTCATCTACCCAAAGTAACTATAGAGGACTATCATTCTCAGATAATTATATTGATTGTTACAAAGGTTACCAAAACTACTTTAACATATTCATACGTTAAATGATATTTTATTCTGTTTGGTAACATTTGATATATAGTATCAACATTACGAAAATAATAATAATAATAATAGTGATTTAGTGTGTCCTTTCAATGTTGACAGTTGAGAAATACTTAATTTATTTAAACAACTTTTCTTTAGCGATTTTATTAGAGTGGATCCTTTATCTTGAGCTTTAAACTTTCTATGACTAGGCCAAGAAAAAGAAAAATATCACAACACTAAACGTTTGTCTTGGTGGTCAAGTGTTTACAAAGTTCACCCATAAATCTAGATGGTAGGTTGGGCAAATGTATATAGTAGCTATTTGTCTACAATTTTATAATGCTAATCAATAAGTAAATTTCTAGTAAATAGTTATAAGTAATTATTAGTGTCATACTTAATGTCCTAGTTTAAGATAACTTGTAAGTCATGTACTTAGAATGTCCGGTATGTTAATAAAGTGCACGTTAAATACACACAAATGAAAAATAAGGGAAAAATTAACACTATGTTATAACTATAAAAATCGAGTTAGCTATAAAAAAAACTTGGCGAACCATCGCAAAATAATAATAATAATTATTATTATATTTGAAGAGTTAGGATTGTGATTAGCACATATGGCACCCTTTAGCTTTGAACACTGAAGTCAGGATTTAATTCATTCGCTGACCCAAAGACTTTTCCTTCAAAGTGTGATCTTTAGACGAATCTTGTTATTATTTATTGAAATTCCCTTTCTTTATCTTGTTCACTTGAGTTGTATATTGTCGAACAAATGTTGAGTGATATTAATCTGACAGATCTTAAGAATCACATGAACTACCTGTATATAATCGTACTCAACGGATATGTGTTTAGCAGCTGTCACTTATGATAGATGTTATACATTTCAACAGGTGTCAGGTAAATATAGTTTTGTCAACGTTTGCCTGCCTGCATTAATTTGTTTCATAATATTACCTTAGCGTAGGTGATATAACAATACCTGACATGGTTGATAGCCAAAAAGCCGCAATTTTGGGCAGGCAGTCTAAATTTAAAGCTCATTTAGTTTGGTTTGATGGTGATAGGTCGGATTAGAATCCCAGCTGAGTGTACCGAGAGTGTTTTTGTTTTTATTAAATGGTTTCTCACTCTCTATTCACGCAAATCCAGGTGCATTTCTTCAAAACTTATATCGTCCCCAACCCTATTACATTTTCGTATTTAATATATTTGCTTATAGATCGGCCAGGTAGGGAGACACGGTGAGATAAATTACAGAGAGTAGATATAAAAATAATAGCTATAATTATTATGATGAGGTAAAAATATTTTTTCCCGGCATTTAAAGGAAACCTACTTTGAAGTTTCAACCAAGACTTAGTAAAAACTAGTATCTGGTTTACCATCCTCTCTTCAGTGGCTTTAGGAAGTTTCGGTGACAAGAGGTTGGGGGAGGGGGACGGAAGTTAGTATTCGAGAAAAGATGTCTCCTAAAGATAATCAGGCATCTACTGTACATGCTCTACAGTGGCTTGAATTAACATTATGAAGATAGGGAGACTGACGTCAGTTACAAAGCGATTGTAAAGTACAGTTATTTAAAAATAAATATTGTCGTTCTGATAACTTTAACTATTTCGACAATGTTAGTCAATGATTTTTAAACGTAATTATTAAAAACAACATATTATAATAAAATGATTAATTCAAAATGTGCCACCCCCTTAAGCTGTCACCCCTAGGCCCGTAACTAGTGAGCCTATACTGTAGACTCGCTTTGCTCATTGGGGTCTACGCCCTCAA
Source organism: Timema monikensis (assembly GCA_902151445.1). Taxonomy (NCBI): domain Eukaryota; kingdom Metazoa; phylum Arthropoda; class Insecta; order Phasmatodea; family Timematidae; genus Timema; species Timema monikensis. The sequence goes on along the minus strand of CABFVZ010000865.1, from coordinate 95,188 downwards.
ACCCCCAGTTGGTTTTCTTTGCAAGTGGTTGTAAACTAATGTAATTCCAGAGTCGTTTTTTGATAGGTATTACCATAGAGGTATTACCGTTTAGCCACAAGAGACCTCCAAAGAAAGGTCCGCACCGACTTTAAAGTTGCTCCAATATTTTTAATTTATTTAGGGGGTTAACAATTAAAAAAATTAACTTTTTAGAATTTTCCCGTCGGTTACAGGCTAGAAGCTATAAGTTTACCAAATTTCAAGTTTCTAGCTCATCTGGAAGTGGGTAAATATTAATGTCAGTGAGTAAGTGAGTCAGCTATGTGGCTTTATAGAAGTATACTAATATATACGCTTCTGACTGGGGGAGTGAGGAAGTGTGGTGAATGTAATTAATAACTGTTGTTTTCCCGTCACCATTTCACGCTGATGCGGGTGTACATCCTCTAGGCTAAATTACTTCTAAGATAAGTGCGTCAACCACTTCACAGGTTGTATGGTCTAAGGCAGTGATCCCCGAACGGTGGACCGTAGTCTGTATGTGGATCGTAGAAACATTTTTTACGGACCTCGACGTGATAGCGATACACAGAAGAAATTGTACTATTTAGGTGTTCAGGAAAAATACTTGGGAGGTCAAACTCAAGGTAAGGATGTAGGGGACGCGAGAAAAGGTCGGTATTTTTGCAGTTTTTTTAGCAACACTTTTTTTGGCTAAAATAAATAATATATTTCTACAGTATAAACGGGTAGTTTAATTTCCTCCGCGTGGTGATATCAACAGTTTGTTAAATATCTCTCATAAGCATAGCGGATATAGATGTGAAACTTTTTAAAAAAACAGAAATATTAATTGTTAAATTCCAGCGGGCCTATCAACGAGATGTTTCAAGTCTATTCCATTGAGAGATCGGACGTTCAGGTGACACAATTTCGAATTTTTTCCATTCAGCTATTCTTGAAAAATATTTCGTTACGGATTGAGATTTTTTTCATTCGGAAAGATCTCATTGCGATTCTACCTCTCGGAATCATCAATCTCACAACAGATAGTTCGAAAGCATTTGCTGTCGGACAAAATGTAATATGGTGGAAGCATGGATGGACTATTTGATAATAAGACAACTTGAAGAATTCGAAAATGAATTTAATAGAATGCCACGTATATTTCGTGAACGCGAAGATCATACATGATGTAATAAGTTAACACCAGTAATAGCTTTTTATATAATCATTTAGCGAATCAAAGAAACATAAAATATGGCACATACCTACCACAAATTCAAGTAAAATCTGCTTTTGTTCTTTGCTTATTTTCTTTTTATCCATCTTTATTTTGACATTATCGAGCTAAACTCAACCAACATAAAATAAAACCGAGATAAAACGAAGAGGGTGAAGACCACAATTTGGTTATTCTACTGTTTAAATGGCTGAAGGGTGCGTTCACACAGCTATAAGTTAAATCTCAATTCACAATTTTTGAAACCGAAAGTTCTGAATTTTTCGCTTAATACGAAATTAGAAGACTCAACATGAATTGTGAGATTTTAAACTCAAGAATAGTTACTTGACGGATATTAAATTACGAGATCAAGTTGAGCATGGCAAGATTCGCCGTAGTGAGATAAACCCGCAACATCTCCGGGATAGGCCCGCAGGAAATCCTCCAAAGATATTTAACAACTGTTGAGATCAATATGTGAAGAAAATTAAACTAAACGTTGCTACTGGAGCAATATTTTATTTATTTTTAACAAAGAAATGTTTTGCCATAAAAACTGCAAAATTGTCGGTCTTTTCTCACCTCCTATTCTATCCCACCTTGACCCGCCCCTCCAAAGGCGATAGAAATTTTTTGAAGAAAATTTGACTTCCTGTTTGGTAATGTTTGTAATAAACTTTGCATTTTCCTAACCTAAAAGCAGTTATGTACGGCAGCAATGAGGATATTGACGTCAGCCAGTTCATAAATTTCATTAGGGAGCTTAAATCCGAATTTGAAGCTAGATTTACTGACTTCAAGAAAATTGAGAGCGTTGTCCAAATTTTAAACAACATTATTTATCTGCAGCTTAATGGTGAAAGGGGCAGTGAAGTAACAAATGTTTTTAACTGTAATAAAGCTGTCCTGAAGTTGGAAATGATTTAGTTACAGGAAAGTTTCGTTTTAAAGGACGAAATACTCTTCAATTTGAACAGCTCTGGACTAACTATGTGTGCGATAGTAAACATTGTACCGTGCTTTCATTTGTAGCTGGTTTTTCGCATCACTGTAAGTTGACCAAACAGAGTAAATAACTTTGTTTTAGTAGTTTTTCGTTTAATTTACCAGGAATACATTGTTTTGTTTTTGTTTGTAGCTAAGTAAAATAACTAAAAGGAAATAAAATCACGTTTTTAATTAGCTTAGTCCGTTACTTTTACTCGACCTTGAGTCACTGTTTAAGTTTATCAGACCACGGAAGTCTGGCAAGTTTATAAACGGACTTCCATAAAAGATAATTGGATACCCCTGGTCTAAAGCAGGTGTATCGTATCAAACTCGTGTGATCCTAAGTAGACTATAAAATATTGAGTTGGCCGCAGTTTAAAAAAAATGCCACCATATAAATAAAAAAGTAGAATTATTACTAATATAAAAAGAAAATCAGCTATTTTTTAACCATAGATCGGGGTTCAAATCCCGATCAGATTTCCTGAGTGTAATTTTTTTTTCCTTAAATGGTTTCATATAAATTCGGAGGAATTCCCTTATCTTTAACGCCTTAGTGCAAATATGCGTGTAGCCCGAACGAGTAGTAAGACGCGGTGCATACACACACATCGTCAATAGCCATGATGTTTAACATCCTGATAGTAAAAAAAAACTCTGAAATAATGTAGCAACGTGGAATATTCGTAGGGACTCCGAGTTATAAGCATTTTCCCTCACATTTTGAGAAATTCTGACAATCGACATATTTATCCCTGCGAAAGGGTTAGAATCTAAACCAGTGTCGAGGAATCATTCCAGGATCTCCATTCAAGCTACTAAAGGGGTATCCGCCTCTATACATCCAGCGCGGGCCTTTATTTTTGGATGTCGGCCAAAGCACCCCCTTTCGTAGTTAGATAACGCAACTAGATTAAGTTACACAGTGAACGGATCTCGCCCAACCACAATCTGAAACTCCTGCCCGCTCACTACTTTAGATTGTCTTCTCCATTTCGAGAGCGTTTAGATTTTCTCTAAATTAGAGTTTCTTGGGTTTCCCGAACAATTATATCATAAACCACCCAAGACTTATCTTTTTTATAAATTGTTAATCCATTTACTGTTTTGGTCCAATTTTTTTTTTTACGTTATAAATTATTATTATTATTAATTATTATTATTATTATTGTTAGCACCACGTCTTACTACCCATTCTGGTTGTACGCACTTACGCTAATGTGTAATGGTAGGGTGATTGTGAGATGAAATGAAGGACCTACAGTTTAACGTGGAATCCGAACCACGGTGGAGGCCTGGCATTACCACATTCACAAGATGTCTTGTCAGAGGTGAAGGAAGGGTCTGGTAATAAGATAAATCTGTGCCAGGACCGAGGATTGAACCCCGGCCGCCAGCATAGAAGTCTGACACCTTACCCCTAGACCACCAGGTCACCTACATTATAAATTACTACTACATCAATTTCAAGTCTTATTATTTTTTTGTTTTGTAATTGGTTAATAGCAAAAAATCATGGAATACGACACCGAACACTTTTTGCCATACATTACTACAATAATTTCATGATCATGGGCAATAAATATTTGTTTTCTTTAGTTTTAATTTAACCTTTCTGTTGACCAATACATTATTATAACGATACGATTATGAGGAAATAGTACACAGCAAGGGTTTCACATTATTCCAGTTAGCCGTTACGTAGCCGAGAGTAATTAAAATTGCCGTTATAGTATTCCATAGGTGTCAGGTGTCCAAGATGGCGGTGTTTTCTCCGCGCGCGACTCTCCGTAGTGTCTGGGGGTCCCAGCGTCATGATGATAGCGTGATTAATATGAGGGGTACGTGCGGATTTACTCTGGCATCGATGTGTTTGTGTGTCACACTCGCCGTGGTGATAACACTCGTGATAAGCGCTACGGTACATGCGCAGAATGAGATTGTTGATAAAGGTAAGATCCTGGGTTGGAAAAAGGGAGGTTAGGGAAGGGGTTAAAGGGTTCAAAAAAAAATTGTAATCTTGTTTGCAACGCTTTGGTCATAAAATTTAACGCTTTTACTTTAGTATCACAATAAAATGAAAGTGTGTCACGGATTGAGGTAGGCTATTAATCGTGTGCTACCTACCTCAAGTAAGGGCACTGTAGAAAGGTTGTTTTTGAAAATACAAACATATATTGGTTTTTATGCAAACCCATTATACAAATTTACTATATTATTATTATTTATCTTTATTGATAACATCGTTGTACCCACTTAGTGGCCGCATGGTCAGAGGCGTCACACTCGCAATAGACTAGGTAACCCAAGACGGGGAGATCGGGGTTCGATCGCAGTCGGGTTTATTAAGGGTAGTTTTCCCTAAATGGTTTTACAGTCTCACTCTATGAAAATGTGGGTACACTTCCCCTAAACTAACATTCCTAATACCAACACATTAGTATAATTAGTACATAGGCGTATAATCCGAACATGTAGTTAGATGCGGTGCTAAAAAAAAAATATATATATATATATACTTTAGATTAATTAAATTTCCTTTTTCATAAAAACTGGTTATTGTTATGGCATGCCAGTGGTATTTAGAATAAGCTGATATAGCCTTACCAGGGAAATATTTGTCATCGTTACAAAACCCAATATTTCAGGGAGAGGGAGAGAGATTAAACAAGTGTTTGAATAGGAGGGCCTACTATTTAAAGCTTGCGACTTAATGTCAAAAATGTATTAAAATAATATGGCATTTTTTGTGACATACTCTGCGTTTTAACGGTCTTTATCAGACACAAATATGTCCCTGTGTTCTCTCCATTCCCCAGTTGTATGGATGGCAACCCTGATATTGTTAACTAACATCCTTACCAAGTTCCTTCTATAGTTAAGATTAAATCTTGTTTTTAAGTAACTAAGATTTATTTATTTGAGAAATAATATACTGTAATGCGTTCTTCTTAGGATATAAAGTCGGGAGGCAAACAATTTAATCTGATATTTATATTTATTTAAGCCTATTTTAAACAGGAGTAATGAGGAAAATTACTGTTTAACGCTACGCGGTATTATTTAAACAAATTCATAAGGGTTTACTACCCCAATCAGTTAGTTATCTAACCACATAATGTACGGAAATATTTTCATCACTATGCTAATAACATACCCGAGGTCCAATTAAAATTGTTTTTGCTCTACAAATTGTTGAAACTCAATAAGCATACACTCTAACCAGAAAACAATACCCTTTTAATGTGTATTTAATTTTATTCTACTGCCATTAGTTGTTTACTCGGTACAGTTTTATTTTCATGAAATGCAGTTTGCTAATAGGTCAATAGGTTCAAAATAAATAGCATACATTTTTAAAGTGTATATTAGGTATAAAGGGTGAAATACTTTTAAATTACAAGTTTTAAAATATTCATGATTTATCAACACTTCATTATATAAGTGATAAAACCAAAATAAACTAGCCTACACTATATATTATGTACTCAAGAATTTTCCACGGACTACAATAACTTAATATATATATATGCCTAACTCTCTAATAATAATAAAATCTAACAAAATTAAATTTATTTATTAAATTTGACTAACACTATTGTGTGTGCATCATCCCATGAAAACAATTAAACTATAAATATTAATCTAATCTAAGAGGGAAACAATTAAGGTTAATTTTTAATCAAATACATCAGAATCCTGGAAGATAAGAGATCATATTGTATGGGGAAAAAAACACCCGAGCCATACACAGTTGAGGATTGAACTACTGCCTGCTAGATGTCAGTCAAATACGATTTTCAACCAATTGAACTACATTATTTAATGTGTTTTATACGACCTGTCGAGTATAATAAAACTAAGGCGTCAGTCCTTAGGAGGGGTGGAAATCGTCAAGGGATAAGGCTTTCGTGTTGGCAGTTTATATTATTGATAAATATTTAGACAAAAAAAAGGTGGTTTAGTTGGTGTATTTAAATTAGCTTTTGTCCTATAAAAAGCATATTATTATTTTTAACCAATATCCAACCATCTCCCGGACATTAACTATAAAAAGGTCAAATATCTTGAGTTCATTTCTAAACAAACCATTTCAAGTCATCTATTTAAATAAATTTGAAATTATTTATATATATATATATATATATATATATATAATTTGAAATTTATTCAGATAGATGACTTAAAATGGTTTGTGGTTAAGTGGTTGGTTTCTAACAGATATATATCTGTTAGAAAGATTTTTTACTACCTTCGGATGAGCTATAAAGTTGAATATGGGACAATTGTAGAGCAACCACTTAACATGCACAAAAATCCAAAACCCGAAAAATGATTTTTTAAATGTATAAAAATTAAATTTTACTCTTTTATACTTAAATATGAATAACATTTTTTTAAAGGTATAAGATATTTTGTTTATGTTTTTAATACAAGTGAACTCAATCCAACTAAACCTAACCTTCCATGGGTCAACCAATTGTAGATAAGGTTTTGTTATTTGTTTATCTTATACACAACTATCAGAAGTACCCGACGTAGCCCGTGGTAGCCACGCAATGAAAATATTTTATTTGCTTCATACAGACAGAAAAAAGTCTTATCTTTATTCCTTCTGGCCCAGATTTTGATAGGTTTTAAAACATCTAATCAAAAATTTAAAATTCCACATGCTTGTCAACAGGGAGCTGCTAATTTTAAAATGGCGGCCCTTGGCATGCGTTAGATAACATGCAATGTCAGGGGTTCAATCCTAGGTCCCGGCACAAATTTATCTGATTACCAAACCCTTCCTTCACCTCGGACAAGATATCTTGTGAATGTGGGGAATTCCAGGCCTCCACCGTGGTTCGGATTCCACGTTAAACTCTAGGTCCTCCATTTCATCTCACAATCACCCTACCATTACACATTAGCGTAAGTGCGTATAACCCGAACGGGCAGTAACTCGCGGTGCTAATATTATTATTATTATTATTATTATTATTACTATTAATAATAATAATAACATGCAATTCTCATGACAGACAGTCAAACAAACTCTTCATTTTATTAATACAGAAGATAAGATAGGGATTTCAATTGAACAAGTAATAACTGTACATTTTATGGTAAAACTATAATATTTACAATAACTTAATATCGAAAGATTATTTCTTTTTGATTCATAATTTGGAGACAGCATATATTTTCCATCCGTTACGGTCAAAAAATTGTTTGGAAGAAAAATAGTGTTTTTATTTAAGTGTTAATGGGTAGTTTTCTTAGCAGTCAAGGTCAATTAACACCTCGGTAACGAAAATTCTAAATTCGAGGTGTAGAACGACCTTGTTTAACCATGTAGAGTCTCACACTATGAGTGAGGAAACCGGCTAACGATTCAAGTATCAAGCCTGCTGATAATGTTAATGATTACAATATGGTGGCCAAGGTGATTTTAAATAATCAAGAGTTCTAGCGCTTTCGGAATATCAAAAATGTGTTACCTTGTATACACAAGATTGGTTGCAAAATGTTTTCACTTTTATTGCTAGTTATTTAGGTTCCTAGTTAATCACACAAACTATTCTAAAGCTACTAATAGCCCCTAGTAGGATGGTTTTTTTAAAAAAGCAAACCATAAATTAAGTACTTGATAAAACTCTCTTAAGTAAATAAAATCACACATAGTTATACGACTCGCAGCGGTGAGGCCGCGGACTAAACGTCAGGGTTGTGGGTTATGGTGAGGTAAACTCTCGAATCATGATCGTATGTACTGTTAGTGTTTTATTTTAGATAGTTCCTCACTCTCCCTCCAAGCAAATAAGGGTATATTTTATACAAACTAGATCTTACTCCTCCCAACCCCTTTAAAGTAGTTAAATGTGGATAGCCTGGACGTATATATACAGAATGTTCGGAAAGTCGTAGCCCAAACTGTACATATAGCTTGTTTGAATCAAAAGTAACACAAAATCCCCATACATTTACATCTATATAACTTCGTTAATTGAATGTGTGGAATGCCAGGCCTCCACCGTGGTTCGGATTCCACGTTAAACTGTAGGTCCTTCATTTTCATCTCACAATCACCCTACCATTACACATTAGCGTAAGTGCGTATAACCCGAACGGGTAGTAAGACGCGGTGCTAATAATATTAACAATAATAATAATAACTTCGTTAATACCATTAAATTGTGTTCAAAATTTAGGCGTACAGCGCCGGGAGAGCAAAGCTGTCAGGCATACATGTACAACAAGCTACACAGGAGCTAGGCGCACAGCACTGCACATGTAATAATAGAATGTACTTTCTGTGATGTAGGACCGTTAATGATGATCCCCAGAACACATTCGCATTTCTTGATAGAGTGGTGTGTTGTTTATTATGAATGGTTGATTTGTGGTATGTTCTGCTGTCTTGCTCCAAGATGTCGAAGTATGTAGTGCCACGCGCCTACCTCCTATGCAACTTGTTGTACACGCATGCTTGAATAGCTTTGCTCTCCTGGCGTCGTACGCCAAAACTTTGAACAAAGTTTAATGGTATTAACATAGTTTTCCGGATGTAAATGTATAGGGATTTGGTATTACTTTTGGTTCAAACAAACTATATGTGCAGTTTAGGCTATGAGTTTCCGAACAACCTGTGTGTGTGTGCGTGCGTGTGTGTGTGTGCGTGCGTGTGTGTGTGCGCGTGCGTGTGTGTGTGTGCGTGTGTGTGTGTGTGCGTGTGTGTGTGTGTGTGTGTGTAACTTGGGTGTGGAAAGTAAACCTCAAAACCATAAAAAGTCCTTATGAACATGTGTCCTATGTTAGATGGTTCCCAAGATAAGGCCTTTCAAATTTCAGCTGGAATTGTTAATAGGCCTATTTGATATACCTCTATTAGTGTAGCTGCAGGCCTGCAGGTGTGTAGCATGTCAATCAGATGGATTGAACATCTACAAGTAAAAATTCAATATTTCGGTGTTTTTTGTGCAAGATAGAAATTATATCAACATATTTAATATAAACTACCTCTAAGTTTATATTTTCTGATCTACTAAAGTTACGTACATTCAAACACGTGGTTGGTCAAAAAGTATTGTCTTTTGGTAATTACTGTACGATATATCAAAGAAGAGGACTAATATTATTGTATTTATGAATAAGATACGTGATTACATAGCCTTTGCTATGAGATGATATCAACTATAGTACGTATGTACGTTGACCACGCCGTGCACAAGATAATAGAAAAAATACATCCATATCACTATTTCTCATGTAAAATAATAGTGGATATTAAATAAGTAAATTAATACAGATACATTTTAATATAAGATACTTGTGTAGTAACTCACCTCGGCAAGATGTCTACAGATATCACTATCTCATTTTTGAAATTGTCTATCATGGCCGACTCACGAGTATCGGGACTAGTCCAAGTGGAGAGAAGTTCTGAAGTTGAGAGTCGACGCGCAGACCTGCCGCACACCTAGCGACGCTGGCGGTCAGTCAGAGGAACTCATAACTAGATTCTCTTAATTCCCTGTTCTCCACAATTTTATTCTTCCTTGTTGCTGCCTGTGTTTCTTAATTTATTCCCCCTTCCCTTTTCTTCATGTTCGAGCCAGGTTGAGGGTATATATAGGTCAGCCAGCGGTATCAAAGTACAGAGCGCTTCTACACAGCAAAGAGTCGATAAGGAAACTCTGCCCGTTATCAAAGTGAAAGAACATGGAGTCTGGGACGTCAGATTCGCCGCCGTAGCAGGGTCAAGAGGATGATGGATCACCCGATCCAACCCGCCGCTAACTCGGTCGACGTAGCTGGGGTATTTGTATCCACCGTCGTCACCAAGATCCTAGGACTTGGTATTTTCTAGTATAGTTAAGAGAAGTTTAAATTTAAAACATGTCTTGAAGGTAAGTTTATTTTAATATCTAGGGAGAAGCCTTTGTTTTGAACTATGTCAAATAGAATAATATTTTTATATTGGTTAAATACGTAATTAACTTCAACATGGAAGTTTTTTTGGTTAATTTATGTGTCGTTTGACACTGCTCTAACGTAAAAGCCTCTGGCTTAGAAAGTGACCCTTTTTCAAGTATGGTTTTACACTGTCACAAGTTCCTATATTCTTGGAGTAAAATTAATCATGACGTCCTAAACGTCATGAACATTAGTTATTTGTTATTGATGGTTACCACCAGGATGTCTATTTTATTTTTGCCTTATGCAGCTCAGTTAAATGTTTGATGTTGTAGTCACTCTTCTTGGAGAGTATTAGCTTTGGTGCGCAACCCGGGGAAATTGTACTAATGTCATAGTGGGGTCCACGCAAATAATACTGTTTTATTTTTGCCTGTAATTAGGCTTCTAAGTTTGTATTGGTCTTAATAGATACTAATGTACTATTGAATGCTCTGGCAGTACCGTAGGGGAAATTGACCAGCCGTAGTAATTTAATTACGCCTGTTTCCTAGCCATCAAATAGCTGGATTTATCAGCTGAGTATCCATCTTGTTTTATGGATTCCTTAAATGTTTAACGACACCAGGCAAGACTGTATAAATGTTATCTTCTAAATGTGATTTTCACTATTCTTTGACTAATTGTTCAATTACTCTCCTTTTAGAAATGCTTCTACATGTGGCCTAGCAACTGTACTGCCCTGGTAGCCACGAGCAATCTCTCAAGTCTAATTGTTTTGGAAGAAATTTAAAACACGCTAAAATTCCTATGTTCATGTAAAACTTGTATTTCCTAAAGTTGTTTATTGTTTACTAAATAAATCTAAATTGTTAAAATGGCTTTATATTCTTTATTAATATTACTGAATATGTACCCCTAAAGGGACAATCCATTCAGGTGTACTAGCAGTAATAGTTCACTTACAAGAGTTGCAACAAGGGTGTGTAATGTAAGGCATTTCAAGAAGAGGCTTTGAAGTCATTATCTCGGTAACATAGAACATATGTTCATAAGGACTTTTCGTCTTGTTTAGAGGTCTACTAGCCACAACCCAGTTACTTGTCAAATAAATCGATGCACCCTGAATATATGTGTATGTGTACATATAGATGCATGTATATAATCTATATACATATGAGAGTTTTGCTAGATTTATATCAACTATATTAATTTCATTGTGTGTATATGTATGTGTTTATGTGTATAGGCCTGTTAACTAAGAGTTTCTTAAACATATATAACTAAGAACCTAGAAACCACTTACAGACTTTCTAGGAATCGAAACTGGTTCTCTTTCTTTAATGAAGGAGCAGCGGACACAAATTACTGAAGAAACTGAAGAACTGCCCCAACCCATTTGTAGATTTTCCCTATACGCTCTTATACGGTTTTTTTTATAACACCGCGTATTACTACCCGTTTGGATTATAAGATTATGTACTAATTACGCTGATGGTTTTAGGGATTAGGATGGGTATCGTTATAGGAAGTGTATCGCATTTTCTTGCAGGGACAGTGAAAACCCATTTTGGGAAAAAAACACCCTTAGTACACCCAACAGAGATTCGAACCACGATCTCCCTACCCTCTGGTCTACTGCGAGAGAAGCGTCTTAGACCCGCAGCCATCGAAGTGGGTTATAGGATACGTAAAAGAATGGTCGCATTTAAAATAAAATAATTTTAGTGGAAAAAATCTTTTTCACTGAAAAGTCAAATACTTGAGTTAAATGAAGATTTGTGTCATAGTCGTTTCAACAGTCATATTTTCCCTGATGGCTGTTTAATGCTCTACTTTAACTAAAACGCATATAGTATACATCTATTAAAATCAATTAATTTGGACTTGAATACAATTTACAATCATAATGATCTAAATAATTGGATCTATTTCCCAGGAATAAATGTTTTTCAGGGGACTTCCCAAAAAATATATATTTTGTTTAGCTATCCCAATTTAAATTGTCTAAATATAAGATGGGAAAGCTAAGCTTTTATTGAAAACAACATTATTTTACATCTTAACAAAGTACAGCACATATTTAAACATTTTGTATTTTTTCAAACCAACAGTATTTTTACTAGTGTTACTATTATTTTAAAAAACATGGTTGAATAATGTCTTATCAAGAAACCAATAAAATATTCCTTAGAATATTTTGCTTTCCAAATTATAGACAAAATCTCTAAAACATGTTTTATTAAATTAATATTTCATTGGCCAACACATTGGCTTAGCTGGCAGCACGTCTGTTTACGAGTCAAGGGTCCTGTGTTTGATTTTCAGCCAAGCCGAACAGAATTTAACTGAAGAAAATGGGCTTATCCATTTATATTGATGGATTTACGGTTGAAAAAGGGGTGTTGTATATCTTCTAGAATTAAGATATTATGTAAGTAGGGAGCTGGTTTGATCAGATGACAAAGTATGCCTAGTGGAAATCAAGTCAATGATCGCCATGGCCAAGGAAACTTTCAACAAGAGGTTACTGCTGACGAGCCAGTTGAATTTGGAACTGGGGAAGAAAATGATATGTTACATTTGGAGCATCGCACTGTATGGATCAGAAACTTGAAATCTCATCTCAAGAAGGTGAAAAAGAAATACTTGGAGAGCTTTGGAATGTGGTGTTGGAGAAGACTTGAAAAGATAATGTGGACAGATAGGGTGACATATGAAGAAGTCTTAAAAAGAGGTACAAATCAAACTGGACACATCTTTAGGAGAAACCGGCTTCCGCACGACGTTATAGAAGGAAAGGTTGAGGGAAATAAGAGGAGCTTAAGAAGGAGGATCCAATTATTAGATGACTTGAAGGAAAGAAGGAAAGAAGAAAATCCTGGGAGTTCAAGGAGGCAGAGGACAGGGTGCATTAGCGATTTGAATTCACTGTCAAAAGGAATAACCCTGTCGTAAGACAAAACCCCTATTAATAAATTAATAAAAAAGTGCACCTTAAATACTCATGCTAACAACGTTTCAGGCTAAACAAAGTGAAAATAAGCGCAAGAACATGGTTTAAATTAGAGTTTAGATAGTAAAAACACAATTTGTTGTGTGGTCAACATAGAAAGCAGTTTACTATATTATTAGTGTTATTGTAGAGGTATTGATATTATTTATCAAAAGTGAAGGTCACAAATTATATTACTTATGAATGTATAAAAATAGTTTTAGTGACTTGTGTTTGATTGTTAGAGATTGTTCTTCCTGCCATGTTCTTACTCAAGGCTGTCATTATTTTATAGCTACAAAACTCCCTGTTTTCCCGGCATTCCAGAGGATATTCTCAATATCACAAACATTTAGATTGAAATATAAAATAGTTAAAATTACCTTTTACATAAATGTGAACAGTTTGAAGTGATATGGAAAGTGTTTTAAAACTGGAGTATTTGAGCTTGACAGTGGTTACAGAGCCCAATGTTTCAGGAAATAGGTACAGGGGGTGGAATCATATGTGTATTCTTCTTCGGGACACTTTTTATTCTATTCAAAGACCTGCGATATAATCTTTGTAGTTAAGTTTTCAGAATCCCCAAACTATTACAGTATTTTTACTTTTTTGGTTTACTAAATTATCTGAATTTTCTCTGGGGTTTTTTTCGGACCCTCATAACTACCTGTTTTATCAGTTCCCCCAGTTTTGCAAGTGCTTGGCAATCATTTTACTTTATCTTCTCTCAAAGAAAAGGCATAAACCCACATTTGTTTGTTGAAATTATTTTTAAGGACAAATAAAATCTATTAATAATAATAATAATAATAATAAAACTTTTTCAGAAGCCATTTTGAAGCCCTGTTTCATACCGGAAAAGAACTTGACAATGGCCGTAGGTATGACCATACCTGACGATGGTCATCACTGTAGAATGAAGAAGTGCGTGAGCTCTAAATCCTCTGACAGCACTAACAAGATGCACTTCACCATCGTCACGTGAGTTCTTAATAAATTAAGGTGGTTTAAGGTGGGGTGAGCAAAGGTGCGTATTTTATCAGTTTTTAAAGGGTTTATTTCTTTGCAAATATAAATTAAATAGCACTTCAGGCGATACATTTAGTTTAAATTTCAACAAAATTCATATCAACAGGTTTTGAATACTTTTCATTTATATAATGAAATTTGATGAGAAACTTTTTAAATGAAGGGAAAATTTTATCGAGTTCCAAGATGATAATGACATATACTAACTCTGCTAATGTAAGATTTATTTTCCTCCATATCTTACTATCCATCTAGAATATCCACGTTTACCTAAACTAATCGGGTAAGGATGAGCATGGCAGGAATCTAAAATGTACCCCCATTAGTGTTAAGGCAGTGGGGGAAACTATTTAGGAAAATCCACCCTCATTACAACAGTATGACTTCTGCGTCACGAGTAAACCAGACTAGACTAGCTTAGCGTTTAATCTGCATGCCAACTAAATAAATGTGAACCTAAAAATACTTAATAATACATAATAAAGCCACAGCAAAAACTATTGGTTGAACTAGTTTACTAAGAAAATATAAAACATTAAATGAATATTAGTTGACACGTTTCCCCAAAACAATTTATTAAACAATGCACGTTAAAAATGATCCCTTTTGACTTTAGAAGCATCTCAATACTAAAATCAATTTATAACGTCAATGTAAGCCGTTTAAGGAATACATTATAATAAGATAGTGGAGCATCATTGAAAATTGAAGCTTTAAAATTTAATCGAGGTTTTTAATTAAATATTAACGCTAATGCTAACTTATTTATGTAGCTGGTCAGTAATTGTGTGAAACTGGACCTGTTTACAAAAAAAAAAGAGTGAAACCACATCCGTCTAGCTTAAATAAACTCTTTTTGATTCTTAGTTGGAGGATATGTCCTTAATATTTTTGGGAAAGTATTAATCTTCCTAATTACACGAGCTTAACCCAAACACGTAGTTTTCAAATAACGTCACTTTTTGGGGGGGGGGGG